>VZTL01075329.1:10768-68562 GCA_013400535.1 Scopus umbretta
CCCGGTTTGTCTTGGATTTTTTTTTTTTTTTTTTTTTTTCCCCTTGGACTAAGCTAAATGCAGCAAGGAAAAATGTCATTTTAAAAGCTAGTTACCAATAAATGGGATTAAAATTCTCTAAGAAAAAAAGAAAGCTTTACAAATACATTGTGTTTAACACTGCTATATTAGAGATTTTGAGATAGCTTTGGGGAGATTATTCAGTGGAAAATAAGGGTCTGGGTAAAACCACATTTTACAGAACCACTTAATGGTCAGGGTGGCATACTAATGAACACGTATAGCTGTTAGTAGTTTATGGCTATCAGCAGCCTGCACATAACGGCTCACTGTCTCAGACTGTCACCGTACATATGTTGTCACTCAGAGCAGGAGAGATATTTTATGCTACACCACCTGAGTGTGGCCGGTGTAGGTGCCTAATGATGCAAGGCACCCCGCTAAACTTATTGCCCAGCTCCACTTAGGTTTCTCCCTCACTCACTTCTGTTGTCCTACATGTTGCACCATTCACCTTGTGAAGATTATTATTTTTTTAAACCAGTCCCTCCTTCCTCTCCACAAGTTCACATGCTGTATACACAAATATGCTGCCATGGGGACTGTGCTTGTTGCAGAGACTAAAACTGTTTATATGTCTTCTCCATTAGGGATTTAATCCTTGCTCCCTTGGTGTGAAATGAAAGCATGCAGCTGTATGGCACTCTGGAGATGATTACCATTAGAGCTAAGCCTGAGTTTATACACACCATGAGCCAGATTAATCAACAATTTATTGACTCAAATTGAATCCATACAGCATTGTTTTTGACTTTTTTTTTTCTTTTTTTTTTTTAAAGAGGGACTCAGGCTGCCTGAGTAATTTTGGTGGAGAATTGTCAGAAAATCATTGAACCCAATTTATTAAATATCTGAAAAATAGTGACAGGCATTGTGTGATTTCTAAGGCTCCATCACAGAATGGCAGGGAAGTCGATTTGCTTATAAACCATAGACATACATTTATAAATTATCAGTGCTGGTTTGGAATCTTCATTACAAAAAGAATGAAAAAATGATCAGCTTTGGAAACTGCCTTGAATTTTCTTGGCTTCTGTATAGTCAGCACCAATGTTTAGAAAAAACAAATGAAAAGCTGATAGAAATGGATAAATAAGGCAATATATAGCTCAAGAGATAAATGTACGGGGGAACCAGAAATGCACCAGCAAGTGCATTTCACAGCAAAAGGCCATTGGTCTTGTTCACACAGCAACAAGAAAAGCGCTGTGTGCCTGGAAATCTTTAGCTTGAGAATATTTTTGGGAAAAAAAAATTATTAAACATCCAAATTTTCCACTGCTGAGATAGAAAGTATTTGCAAGGGAACTGATCCAAAACCCACTGAAGTCAGTGGAAAGACTTTGTTGGCTCATGCTTGTCTTTTCTTGACCTTGTTGCTGGTATCTCTGCCTCTCGCTTTCTCCGGTGCAGACAACTGCATGGTGCTTTCCACTGCAGGAGGCTGCCTGACAAGTTCTTTCCCAGCACAGACATGCGTTGTGTTTCAAGTTGCCCACTGGCTTTTTAAACTTTCCTACAACACAGCTTTGGGATGTGCCTTGGCTATTGATTTCCAGGGGCAGAAGTTCACAGTTTTCAGCTCTAACCTTCTAGATTTGCTGCTTGTAGACAACAGCCTCATTGCAGCAAGTGGAGACACAAGAACTCTTCTGGCAAGGTACCCATGAGGATCAAAGCCTTGGAGGTAACTTCATTCTCCAGCTGCCTCTGAAGCAGCCTGATCTGTGAACATCTCTATGATTCTCCAGATCTTCAGATTTTCAGATGAAGGTGTGCGGGGGAAACTCTGTTGGTTTTGGGGTTGAGTGGGGAGAGCCAGGCTGGCTTGCTTTTTTATGTCTCACTTTAAGTGTTGCCAAAGCAATATTTGCGTTATTTTCTTGGGTTTTGCTGAATGTCAACACTTAAATAAAAACAATGGGCCAGACTTTGAACCCTTATTCACAACAGATCCTCTTCCTTGTCTTCTCTGAGCTTGGGGAATTTATCATTCAGTCCAGTAGCAGTACCAATTGAAAAGTGGTTTGTTTGTTGTTGGCTTTTTTTTTTTTTTTAATAATTTGACAAATGTTCTCTTTACATAACAGATTGGTAAATAGTTTGGAGAGAAATTGCTTTCACTAGCTCCTCAGATATCCTCATCTAATACTGCTTTCTCAGAGTACTGTCTATTAAAATTATTCCCTAGCATTTTCAAGTTACAGACAATATCTCATATTACCCAGGTACAACAATGCTGAATTCAAATTAACATCCCTAAAGAAGAAGGTTATAAACAAAGAAGTTTATTACATATCTGTAACCAACATACAACAAAGATAGAAACTTTTCACTAATTATTTGCCTGAATTTAGTCTATGTTCTTATGGTTTATTACTACTGCAGTTTAGATTTTTCATCTGTCACTGTCATTTCCATCACTGTCACTCTCTTCACCATTTTCAACTTCTTCCTTGCTTGTAGTGTCTTCACCACTCTCAGCTGCTTCTTTGCACTCAGATCATCATTGGCTCCTCTCATGGAATTTGAAATGCAGTATTTCCTAAACCATTTAGTGACAACTTCTGGATTTATCTGATCCCATGCTGTCTTAATCCAATGACAAAGCAGTGCTGCACTAGGACTTCTTTATCTTCCCTGTAGGAGTTACAGCAGGATCCCCTGCCAAGAGCCATAAGGGCTACAAACACTCTTTAAAGGGCTTGTTCTCTACTACATCAGGCACCTGCAGTTGTGACATTCCTCCTGGTACAACTGCAAGAGTGGCATTCATTTCTCCAACGATATTCTTCATTGCTGGTGTTAGATATCCTTTGAATGTACCTAGGACAAGCATTCTCCTTTTGCATACCAGCACACCTGGTCTCCTGTTCCAAACGATGTTCAGCCGATCCTTCATTAAGTCTGTAGACATCCATCCTTGGTTTTGACACCTAACAATTATTCCAGTAGGCAGCTGGTCCTTCAGCATTGTTTTCCGCTTCAAGATCACATACGGTGGCAATTTTATACCATCTGCTAACACTGCCAGCATTACTGTAATGCACATTTTTTCATTCCCCAAAGTTTTGATGATGACGGATTTTGTGCCTATTTCTTCAATGATGCTATCGGATGGCTCGTCAAAGGAAACTGGTGTCTCATCTGCATTTCCCATTTGGCTCAGCAGATAATCATGACCTTTATCCAAACATGTATTGCTGGAATGCAATGAATTTTTGGTGAAGTCAGAAGGTAGATGTTGGCAAAGCGAAGTCCTTCTCTGTAGGCAAAAACCATTATGACACATCATCTGTACACACCAGCCGTTACTGGTCTTGAATTTTTGCCATGTAATTTGTCATGCTTGTGCTATTCCTTGAGGTTTCCATTGAATGATTTTGAATGATTTCCTGTGTAACTAGGGTTCTATCCTTTTTTTTTAGTGCACACATTCTGCAATGAATAATTCTACTTGAGCAGGAGGGCTGAAATAGATGACCTCCAGAGGTCCCTTCCAACCTCAAATATTCTGTGGTTCTATGATTCTATGATAGTTCATGGAAGTGCCCTTTTTCAGGCATTGAATAATTTCTGCATTGAGTTAGTGCATAACAGCTTCTGTTTTGATTATTTCCATCTTGGCAGGTTTGCCTCAGTAACATTATATTTCCTCTCGGACTCACAATTGTTAGATTTTTTTCTGCATACAGTACCACCAAGAGTTTAAAATCTGCAATGTAACTCCTACTTATACCTTTTGGTATGTTCCTTCTTGCACTTGTCCCTCTCATCTCCATTATGTTTTGGTATTTCACAATTCACCTAAAATGATACAAAAAATCACAATGGAATTTTCTGATCCACCTCACACTTCTTCTCTAGTGAATGAGAAAACCAACAGTAAATCACTGCATTGTCTTGTTCAAACTTTGGGCTGCTTTGGGCGTATTTATGCACATAACTAAGAAATCTTCCACAGTGCACAGTCTTGGTATCATAATAATGCAAAAGGAAGACAACTCCCAATTTGTAAGTTAAATTTTTGGACAAAACCACCTAATCTTACTTTTGAATGAATGGAGTGTTGTTTCATGTTGCTGGAATTGTGGTCAGATTTAGTCAGCAGGTTTTGGTAGTCAGGAAACCATCAACACAGTCTGTGTATCCACTCAAGGATAGATAATTTTATTTATTAAAATACTTAAACCAGGTCTGCATAGCACATGACCTGTGAAGTCATCTTTTTTGGCCAGCTAGTCCCCCAGACACGTTGTGTGCGCTCTGGCATGGGCAGAGGTTGGCTGAGCAATGACCCGCAGCTATGGCCAGACCTGATGCCCTGTCAGTGCATACATACCTCTGGTGTGCTGGCCAGCCATCCAGTTATTGTTTGTACACCTAGAGAGAAATATCAGGTCTTTTGCCTGGTACTTCCTTGCTGTAGACTATATGACAATTATACTGACCCTCTACTTAGACATTTCACCTGAGTAATACACAATAAGTACTGCATGCATGGATCATGTAATACCAGATGATAAGTAAAATAGTGCTCATAACAACCCAAATACAAGGTATTTTCAATACATAAACTATTCAGAAATAACATTTTAACAATGAAAACATACTGACTTGAAATATTTTACAACATTTTTATATTTTGAAATACATAGAAGAAATAAAATTAAATGATCCACATTAACAAAAGAATCCAAGCAAGCAACTCCTTGTCTTTGCATAAAATTACTTGAAACTAACCACTATCATGGTTTAAAAATAACAACAAAATAAATTGGTAGCATCCTACACTTCTACTACCTTACTCCATAACAGTAAGCATTGAACTTAATTTTTTTTTCACCCATTGACTAATTCTGGATAATAAATTGTGTGTTGCTGTGAAGTGCCTCATAGCAATGGAATGTATTTAACTACTTTAATTAAGCTACAACCGGATCTATTTTTAAAAGACTGTTGTTCCTTCATTATTTTGGTGAGTTGGATTTAACTTCACAAGTTACAGAGTAGAACTATTTTATAGACTTACTTTATTATTTGAACAGTAGACAAATAAAAGTGGACATAAAAAAGGTCGTTTGTTTTTGAAAGTTTTATTGCTCCAGTTACAGATAGTACATATAAGTGTAAAAAGACTGTGGTCCATATTAGTTCCGCTATATATTTCTGGTTTTGCTCTTTAAATTAAAAGAGTGTGACAGCATGAAAAACAGATGCTTCCAACCTATTTTCCTCCAAAGTGAGAAAAAATATATGTTTGTTTTGAGGTGCTAGGAAAACTGTATATAGGGATGGATCATTCTGAAAAGATCCTCTACTTCTTAAACTTCTTATTTGGAGTTGGCATGGACTGTATTGCAGTTCACAGGCTCAGGTCTGAATTTTGGAGATGAGTATTTGATGCCTAAGAAGAGATAGGTTTTGTTTGGTGCAAAATCTGCCCCACAATGTAAAGCCTCAAAACAAGACTGTATGTACATCTGTTGCATCTTGCTTTCTGGGAGAAATCTTGAAGCTGGAGGCCACTGAACGGCTGCAGATCTACTTCACGCTGAGTACTTCTGCGGTATAAGAATGCAATGTGCTGTGAAGAAGGAAATGACTGGAAGCCTTCACTTGGCAGGTCTGCATAATCTGGCTGCTTATGATTTTAGTCATATAGCAGTACAAGTAGATTTTAGATTTTTGTGTTCATTTTTCATCAGATATTATCTGTATATTCATAATAATGAAGCAAACCTAGGACAGCTTGCAAACTCCTCTGTGGGTGTTCAGATTCCTCTTCTTGATTAGCTTCTTATTCATTTGTATTAATATCATCTCTCTTCTGTAAGATAATTTGCTAGTTTTCCCCTGGTTATTTCTTAAAATGTTAATACTTACTGATTCTTTTCTAATTTGACTTTGCACTAAGATTATTTCATTTTCAATTTTATTTCATTTTCAATTTTATTTCAAGAGACTTCAGTTATGCAGTGCTGAAAATAAGTGTTAAGGGTATCAACTAGAGTAAATGTTAGATTATCAGCGGAACATCAGGCTTCTCATTTAATGTGGTTTTGCACTGGCACATCATGTACATATGTCATTTTTAAGAACTGGCACAAGTACACAGTCTATAAAGTATCCAGATACAAAACCTGTTTGGTTTGTGTTGGATTTGCATGTAAAAATGGAATTTTGCCTGTAAAAATACCCTAGTTTTCATACATCTGACATTGTCATACTCAAGTCTGATCCCTGTCAAAATCAGAGGGATCATAATTTTAAAATTTGGGCTTCAAGGTCAAGTTCAGCAAGGTCCATATTACCTCCACTGGTATCAGCGGTGGTGTTTCAAAGGGCATCCTTTGTCTTTGCATTTTATAAGGCTTTAATACAATTTGCAGCATGCTTTTCATTTTGAAAACAAGAACATTTCAGTGGGAGAGAGGTACAGGGAAAGAACTTAAAGAGCTGCATCTGAATAATTAGATCTGCAGATTAATAATTGGAAGATAATGCCACAATGCAACATGCAGGAAAGAGAATAAATGTAGCAGCCTGTATTAAAAATCAGTCTCCCTCCCAGAATGGTCATACTATGGTATGCCATCCACCGTGGTGAGCTTCTGCTTTGAGTATACAGAAACATCCCCAAGGGGGAACAGCATTTGTCTTTGAGATAATTTAAAGCAAACAAATAGGTGTTTGGGAAATCAAGATGGAAAAAAATATCAGAATTAACAAAATTTAAATAAAGGACTAGCTATAGTTATGTTTTATAAGAAAGTTGTTAAAAGAAAGACCTAAAATCAGATTTTTTTCCTCACATGTCTTACAATTCAGAAAGAAACATAAAACTGTCTTCAGCAAAGATTGCCTACAGCTAAGAAGAAATTATTCTGCTACATCTGAGTCAGTACTTGAAGGGAAGTACCAGCCCCTATGATGTGTTGGATCAGTAATGAAGTCCAACTGTAGAGCTGGGAACCTGGAACAAGGGCCAGTCTTCATATAATGAGTCCCAAGATTATTTGGACAAGAATATGGAACACTTACTCATAGAATCAATAGTTCATTACAGTATCAAAGACATACAAAGAAAATCATTAGGGGGTGGATGATTTTTTTATTATTATTTCTTCGGCACTGGGAAATTTTATATAACTAGAAAAGGGACTTGCACTGATTACCTAGTCCTGGGGTGAAATGACTTCCAGGTGATGAGTTTTGATGCGGATTTGAATTAGGACAGAATGTCATTGCTGGTGTGTATTTATGGAGATTTAGGGAAAAGAAGCTTTTGTAATATTCAGATAAATATGCAGTTATGGCACTACTGCAAAATGTCCATTGATACAATTGTTTAAACTCTCTCACTTAGACTGTATATAGCTTCTTTCTCTCTCTAAATATGCTTGTGATATAACAGTTTGAAAAGGATTACTTTTTAAAGACATGTGGAGGAATGTCCCTTAAAGGCAGTTTTGGTTTCCAGTGTAACATTTTGCTCAGAAAACCTGAAGGAACATTAACAGCAACATTGGCTTCTCCTTGGACTCAGCAGTCAATGAGCGAGCGGAAATATGCCTTCTGAACTGTATTGATACAAGACTTAAATGTTGCTCATTAAATACATGCAACACAACAGCTACAAAGAGTTACAAAGTTATAATGAGAAATTATGACAAATGCTTTTGAAAAAAATGATTGTGAAAACATACAAAGAGAATGATATGGTTAATTATTCACATAGCTGCAATATGCATAACAATTCAAATCCAGAGGAAATGCCTACAGTATTTGAACAGTAAGATTAAGAAGCATCTATAAAATATGGAAGTGGCTGTAAATATAATTAACTCCTACTTTAATTTGACACTGAAGTGGATCTAAGCACCCAGGACCTGGTCTGTAGTGAGCAACAGTGACTTTTCTGTGAGTGGTTGTGTGACAGTCAAAGCACCTAGTGGAAGTGACCCCACAAAATGTTTTTATCATAGCCACAGGTAAGAGATAGCTAAGTAGTGACTGCCATTATCAGAGTTTTCCATGCAAAAGATTCAATGTGCTCTAAAAAAGTATCTGTCGTGTGACTACAATGTCGCTAAGTTATGACAAGGAAATATCTGTGATATGACAGTGGCATCGTACAACTGTCAATATAAAGTAAGTGCGATGGGATTGCTCTGTACTCTAAAGCTACTGTCATGTAATGGGGGCTGTGACTAGGCTGTAATAGCAATGTGACTGCAATGTGCCAGCAGAGTGACTGATAAGTAACTCCTAGAAGAGATGACTCCCAAGTAAAACTGGTTCTAATAGTTTTGAAGTGCTGCAGACCCTATTTGCAGTGACAGCACTGCCCATCAACTTTGGTGGGCTTTTACTTGGTACCTCATGAGAGGCTAATCCAGCTTATTGCTGTGTGTCTGGCAGCCTTTAAGGCCATCCTGGATAAAATATTTTGATACTTAATCAGAGTCACGCTGTGGTAAGGGAGCTGATGCTAGGCATAGCCTTATGAGAAAATGCTCCCCAAGCCAAAGGCAGGCAACACTGGTGGATGGCCAAAACATGGGGTCAGACTGGGCTCCCTCGTTGCCATGCTGAAAGGCCTCATCCTGAGGACTCCCTGGGATGGTGTTACTCTATGGTAAGCAGGACAGAAACCTCCCTTTCGGGGAGGTCCCCACTATCTGTGAACATTTTGAACTAGACCTCTGTCTATGGGTTCATGGCCTCTTTGCTGGTCAGCCCCTCCGGCTCCCTGGAATTAGTCCTCAGTGATGAATGCTATGGGCACTTGGCAAGTAAGGAGAGAGAATATTAAGAATTAATTAAGAAAAAAGGAAAGAATTATTATATTCATATCACAGATGGAGATATTGATGTTCAGATTAATTGATTTGCCCTGAAGCTATGCAGTATGTCATTAGCAGCCTTGTGAATATAGTAGTGCTGGTTGAAAAATGGCTTTCGTGGATAGTCTTCAATTTTCCAATATATCAATGGAGAAACTTAATTCTCTGAAGGAGAAATATATTTTTTACAAAAAGAAAGCTGTTAAGGGTTTTCCATTATTTTTAGCTTTTGAAATTCCTTGTCTCCTCCCCTCAGATTTCTTTAATTTTCAGTTTGCCTTGAATAATATTTGGAAAATTACAACTAAAATGAGAAAAAAATAGAAGAAGAAAGCTTAAGAGTACTTTTAATTTTCTTTTATCTTTTGGAAGTGCAATGGCCATCTTTGCTTTGAAAGAAGTTCCAGATGGAAAACTAAAAGCTGCTTTAGAACGCCAAGTTTGCCTTATTTAAGATGAAGGCATGGACATTTTTACATTAGTGAGACTGAAGAAAAAGTCAATGATGCCATGAGAGGCCAGATGACTAATTTAATCCTCCTCTTGTTAGTTATTGTTTAACAGATAGAGATCAAAATTATTCTTGTTTTATATTGTAATAATTCAGAAAAGAAAAATAATCTACATTAAATCTAATAGTCATTAGCCCAAAATAGTCTTTTAATGTGAATTGAAGTCTATATTCTGTGTGTCATTTGCCTCAGGTTTGGCCAATATCTCAAGTAAATAGTTTTCTTATATTTGCATACCACTGTATTTAGTGTTCTGATGATGCATTTCAAAGTTTATTATTTTCTGGCTTCTGCTCTACGTCCTTTCTATATTCTGGTTTGCCTCATATTCACTGGATGGACCCCAACAGCTCTGCTGGAGTGTGGTTTGTAGTTTAGCAGGTATTTTAGAAAATGTGTTACTTTGGAGAACATTCTCTGCTTGGGAGATTGTGCAAAGTGGACTTGGACCTAACAGACTGTAAAGGCTTGGGAAGAACTGTTACATTCTGTCTTGCTAATCCTTCTTACAGCCTTTTGGGTCAATAATCTGAGCACTAATGTTGCCTTAGATCTATTGTGTCAGTCCAGCTGCCTTGCATTCATATTAAATTTATGTGCTTAATATCTTTACGAGATTTCAGTACGAAAAAAAAGGGACGGGCAGTTTACGCCAAAATTCAAAGAAATAGTGTAGTCAGACTGGTGTCCCCTTGCACTCCTACCTTCAAGAATCCTAAATATGTTAGTTCATGTAATGGATCATTGGTATGTATGTCATTGTATTCAGGTCACAAATCAAACCAAATGTGTTGGAAAGGAATGCAAATATCACTCAAGTGGAGAATAATATTTCATACTAAACAAAGGAAGATGGGAATAGAAGTTTATCCTATCTGCAAACGGTTCTGTTTCTGCATTCCAATGCCTTCTATCAGCAGAAACACCTGCAGCTAACATAAGGTCCACCTTTCAAAGGAAACATTTTCATCTTTTCCCTTTTTCTTTAATATAAAGGAGCAAAATAAGTATCCTGATGTGCAATTAATTGTAAAGGCTCACTGCTGAAAAGATTTACTTGTGGTTCAGCAGTGTAATCATCTGTTGGGCATTTGCTATAAATCATGGGTGTCTGCTGTTGTCTCCACTAATTAGTACACTAACTTATTATTAAGTCCCTTAAACATTATACAAGAACTGGGCTGTGCACAGAATTACTGGGGGAATGAGAACACTTGAAGTTTTATTGCACAACTACAAAGTGTACAGTATACGTCTGGGTGGTAGACAGTTGTAATGCATAAGACAAGATGGAATATATATCCTTTAGTAACTGCTCTACCCATCCATAATTATAAAAGTCCTTTATTTTGCAGCCTTCAGTGTGCCAGTTCAGTCACTCAGGCACCAAATAAAGGTCTCAAGCACAATAATTCAAAGCAACTGGTACAGTAGTAAGTGAAGTTTTAAACAACAGCAGACAAGTTGATTAGAGCCTTTGGAGATGCATGCCCTGAATAAAGGTTAACCTTTGTGAACTTTGAATACAAAGCTTTCAGATTAATTTTATATGAAATCTGGTGACAAAGAAAAGCACTATTCAGCAAGGGCTGATTAATTGAGTTACACTTCATTGTAAACCTCTGACAATGATGGAAAATAAATTTAGCAATGCACTTTGTAGCCATACAAGTTGACGGGATCTCACTAAAAAGCAAGAATCAGACCACATAAAGGCCCTGTTGAATACCTCTGAAGATAGTCTGGTGAGTGAAATGTAAAGCCAGGATTTACAAATATTACATAAGTGAACACTGTTACTGCACTCAGGCTGAAAAATCCTGTTCAAATCCAATAAGTGGTTTAAGATGTGCAAATAGAGGTTTCTGCAGGGAGTCAGGCATTAGAAGCCACCTGGAGCATGTGGTAAAGATTGTATCCATCAATACAGCAGCTGGGCTGAAATTATAAAGAGAGCTGCTTTCCATCACGCTTGTTTTAATGCATACATTTCTCCTGTCACTAGCACCCCAGGAAAACTACTAACTACAAAAATGAATGGTACCCATTACCTGATATTCATACTTGTGACAACAGAGACAACAATCACAACACAACAGTAAGCAAAAAAACTGATATCCAAATTATTTTTAAGTTGTTGCAGTGGAAAGATCTTGAGAACCAGTTGGTAATATTTTAATAACACTGTAGGTTAGAGGCATGAAGCAGGCATCTGGCATTCAATCCAAAGTTTCCTTCTGCTCCACGCATTCCATCAAATCATGCACCAAAGCAGTTTAAACAAAGCAAGATCAGTAAAAAATTGTTCCAAGAGGGGGAACCCTACATAGCATTCAGCTGCATGCAGCACCGAGGAAAACGTGACAGTGGTTTTCATTGTGATTGTTTAAATACAGCATGGATTTACCATTAATGTGTTCCCTATGCATAAAGAGTGCTTTTTAACCATACATTAGTGTGGGACTGACCGCAGAGGCAGGTAAAGTAGACAGCTGCTTGCCCAAGGTACTAGTTCAGGGCAGCAAAAAAATCATCTGCAGTTTCCTTCCCAAACTGGCAAGAGTGATGGGTCAGAGAAATGTGGGCCTCAAATTACAAAAAGCTACCATGAAAAAAATGTGCAAGTGCCACTCAGAAACAGGAAAGGAAACCGTTAAATTGCTCGTTGCAAAGTTGTGTTAAAAAATAATAATAAAAAACAAGCAAGCCATATTGCATGTGTAGGGACAGACTGTGCCACCAAGTCACAGGCCCAAGCCGTGGGTGGTATGGAGTGGCATTGTTCCCCAGCAATTAAAATGAACATGCTCGCCACACAAAAATGCAATGTGTTCGTTCCTTCCTTTGCAAGTTGTGCCCTCCTGCCTGCGCTTCTTCTCCCTGACACCACCAGCAATCGCAGTGAGCCACAGCACTCACTGGTGGTTCAGGGGATGTGGGGGATTGCAAGTGTCATTGACGTCTCTTTGCAAAGGAAGGTGAACTAAGTTTCCTGAGTGCTTTCTGTCCCTTTTCTTGTGCATCAGTTCAAGCATCAGGAGCACCCAGTCCTGTATTTAGACTATTATCTTAAGGTTATTATCTTATTCCATGTGGATTTTGAAGGAATACATTAATACTGATGCCGGGTGTTTGGCAAGAAGCAGGTTGTGCAGCTGGATGAATGAGACATAGCTTGTAGCTATGTGTAGCAGTCCCTATGCACACCTGATGCACGGGGTCTGACAGTGAGGCATCAGCCCTCCATCCCAGATCTCACACAGGTGAGCAGCAGCCGCCTAGGGAAAGAACACCACATCAACGCCTTACCTTTTTTCTTGCCTGATTTCTGAATATTTATGTTTTTCTTTAATTGTCTATGAAGACAACAGCAGGTCTGCATTCAGACTTTACCAGAGTGTAGCTTTTCTATCAATTAATAGTTCATTGCATATGAGGAGAGCTGATAACAGCCCAAATTCTTTCACTGTTTACTTTGCTGTGCAGCTTATTTCCTCAGTACCCATCATGATTTAAATGTGTTAATGAAGATGCCCCAACCTTGCCCTGAGTGATTAGTGGACCAAACCAGTGGAGATGTTTTAGCTGTTCTCCAATGTACCTAAGCTAACGCAGGCAATAGCAAGACGGTAAGTAGCTACGTGGGTAATCCCTTGCCGCGTCCTGCGTGCACACACAGATACCGATTAACCTCCCCTGGGCTCCCTCCGAGCCTGACGCCTTTGTTGGATGGCTCTCACTTACCTCAACTGCAATGATACGGTTTTCAGTCCCCTGTTATTTTCTCGGACTGCTTTCTGAAGTATTGATGGAGGAGGGGAGGGAAGAAGGTTGCTTTTTTTTTTTTCCCTGTGTCCTTGTCTCCAATCTGTAGATCCTTTCACTCAGTGGAAATCTGTATCTCTTTCTGCTGCCATGGTGATTCAATGAGTTTGAGATTATTTCGCTAAACCTGCCTCTCCCAAGAGATGGTGGTTTGATTCTCGGTGTTCTTAGACAGGTCAAGAATCGCATTAGCTCGGGTCAAAAATGCTCACAGTACAAGGAGGTGAGTTTCAAGATCTTGGCAGAGCAGCAAAAAGGACTTGCTCTTGGTTCTTGTGATAGATGTTACGATGCTGCCAAATAAAAGCAGTTTTGCTGAAAGACTCACAGTGGTACTCTCTGTAGTCAGAGACAAACCAGAAGTGGTGCAAACAGTGCATCCGTGGAGGAAGATTAGGAAGAATATGATATGATAGCATCAGGCATAATAAAGGAAGAGATGGCAGGTGAATGACACACTTATTTCACATCTTTGAAGCCATTTAATTTGAGACAAATTGTTGTGTGATAGCTACTCAACAACCCAAAGGCAGAAGCACATTTATGCTTTACGTCTCTGTGACTTGTGCTGCACAAACAGGCCACTGTTCTTGGTTTGCAAGTGCACACGATTAGGTCCCTTCACAAATCAGCTGTTGTTTATGTATACACTGGTCAGCTACACAATGCAGCACACGGCTCTTTCTGAGCATGCAGTCTGAAAGTCTTAACCTTCTTATCATGAAACAGAGCTGTGTAAAAAGCAGAGTTTTTAACCACATGCCAATGATGATTCTGAAATAAGTGTTCTATTTTGAAATGTAAATGATTAGAAAGATATCATAGATCGAATCATCTTCCTAAAAATCATTAAAGGGGAGTCTGTAGTAGTTATGTCATAGTTATGTCTAATACTTGAAATAGTCTATATATATTTCCAAGATGATGACTTATTTCTTTTTAGGGAAGAGATACAAAGTGGAAGATTCCACAGAACTGGCACTTGTGAATCTCTGTCTCTCACTATCAAAAGTTCACCAAAAATTGTTTTACACATTTTCATCTTGAAATGCTTTCAATATGCAAACTTCATGTTGTGGCTTATTTATGTTTTAATATCTTACATATCTACTTTTACCTAAAAACTTCAAAGCACTTTACAAGCAATAGATTATGCTACAGTCTTATGACAATTACTATCATATCAATTTCAAGAAGAGTTGGAAGGACCCAAGTTGTATCAGCTGATTTCTAAACCTCTCCTCAATCTCACTCTGAACATTTAATAAATCTTGGCTCATTCTAAGCAAATGCGGGTGGTTTTACTCATGGCAGTGGTTTTCCACAGCTTTAGCAGTATCTTCAAATTCTGCCACCAGTCCAGTATAAATCCAGGACACCCTTGCCATGACCAGGGGCACCACACAGGATATATAAAAAAGTGCCCACCTGATCAGCTGCTCAGCTTGACTTCTGTTATATTTGCATGCATCTGTGAAAGGAACATTTTGGGGTAGGCTGTGTTTCAATTTACAGCAGTAGTTAGTATACTGCATTGGACTGCTTACAGGCTTTTTCCTCTGTGACCATGAACTTTAACTTTTTCTGTGTGAGTGCAGAATATTGCAAGAAATTTTATTTCTTAATGTTTGTGTCGTGCCCTGACTTGTTCCACATGACTTCTTTCTTCATGTGTTATTTTTAGCTGGCAGCCTTGTAAATGCAGACTTGCCAGTAAGCAGAGTTCAAGTTCAGTCTCAAAAAAGCAAGGCTTTTAAAAAATAAATATGTTGGCTAAATATTCATTTCAGGAAAGAAAACATTCTCGGATGAAGCAATGTTAGAGCTTTTGATTTCTGTGATTTAAAAGAAGCAGGGGAAGGAAAGAAATCAGTTGAATTCTTTCTATGGAAGTTTGCAATTATGTTAAAACAGTTAAAGTCATTAATTTGTGAGTCATTCAGAGCTGCAAACCAGATTTACCTATATATGACAATACATACCTGAAGTCTCAAAGGTAATGGGGCTGTGGATTGTTTGTCTTGGAAAGACCTTTTTTGTCATAATTTTTACTATGTACATATATTTTTACAGGAAATTTTGTCTGTTTCTGCTATTCTCAAGGAAAGCTAACAGGGAAAAACTGACACTGCCTTCTAGCCCTGGGAAGGTTATTAAGTAATTAGATTCTCTTGTTTAGGATCATGGACCAGCTTTCACTCTGCAGCTGGGACTGGGGTGGTGTGTCCTGCTGTAGAGAGGGAACATCATGGGTCCATTCTCCTGTAAATCTCCTGCTGCCCAGCACCAACCATGGTTGGTAGCTACTGTGACACAGCTTGACAAGGGGAAAACCACAAATGCATTTCACAGTGGAAAAGACAATTCAGAGGTCCATAAAAAGTGCTTGATGGCTGCAGCTTATGTACAATGAGGACCCTAAGCATCTATGTCCATATGTCAGTATTTAGATCCACAGTCCCGGAGTCCAGAAAACTTGGCAAGGTCGGGGTAAAATATGAAAAGGTAAAACTTTAGTCTAAAGATGGAGTTATGTGGCTGGAATTTTTACTTTACCTAAAAGTCAGCTTTCATCATGCAAATTATAGTAATTTTAAATACCAAACTACGTGGGAAAAAGATTGTCAGAGACAATCTTTATTTTCCAGAACCTGAATAGCCCTTTGGCTGAAATTTGAATGCAACCTGCCATTTCCTTTCCTCATCCACTGTTCCTTTGCATTCCTTTGCACTGTTCCTTTTCATCCCTCACTTATGCAGGTGCCTAGATTAGGCTACATGTGAGCTTGGCCAGAAATACATCTTTTTATGCACTTCTTGTCATCTTTTCCCTGTGTCTCCACTTTAGGAAGCCATTTTAGGGGGAGGAAACAAAAGAAAAAAGAAAGACTTCCTAAATCTGTAGACTTCTCTCTTCTTAGAAAGGTCCTCTTCTCCTGTCTTGCTGGAATAGGATTGACCTGAATTTTTATTACTCTTTGGTAAAAAGTTGAAGCTGGATAAATATAGTCTTCTCTATTGTATGGGAATTTGTATAAAATTTGCTGTGCCTGGACCAGTTCCAAAGTTGGTATCTCTGGATTAAGAATTAAGTCTCTGTTCAGCTCAGGTCCCACCTGAGCTGAACACAGTGCTTATAATACCAGTAACATAGGAGCTGAATTAGTGTGAACTGTAGCATCAGCAGTCCACCATTACCACATCTGCAAGTAGCAGCAGATACCTTAACACTTGTACCTTTGCCTTTTTGTGAAAGTGCTCTTCAAGAATATGAATCATCAGCTTGATGCATACTTAAACTCAGGACGCATTTCACAACCAAAGGCCTGATCCTGCTCAGAAGGAAAAAAATTGTAAGCCTTCTTGCTAACTTCAGAAAGAGCTGGATTTTTTTTTTCAGTTTTTATTTTTCAACTTGTTTCAGTGTGAGCATAGCCAATGTGGATATGTCTTCTAAAATCTGTAGTATATAGAAGGATGGATATTATACTTTGTCAAGTACTCTGGTTTTTTTTTGTCAACCATGCATGTTAACTTCCATTGAAAAGCTCAAATTCAGTTTGGACACTGGTATTGAAAGTCAACAGACATATTTGAACTGTGCTTAGATTGATGGAATTCTGATTTTTCAAAACTGCTATTTTTTCTTGCTATTTTCTTTCTTGTCTATGAATACATTGCCATGCCAGAAAGAGTCCACTAAAAGTGGACTTTCAAGGAGAATCACTCTAACATTAAAAAGTCACAGTCTGTTGGATCATGCTTTGTCTATTGCAGGATTTTGCACAAGCTTTTATATGCTGAATTGACTAGAAATGTAATTCTGCTTGCTTTTATATGTACGTTTCAACTGAACAAATACCCTCTCTACATCTCAAAGCTCAAGATATTTATAAGCTATGTGGTTTGCTTTGTTAGTACAAAGTTTCCCTTCTTGCTAGTCTCCCTAGTCACTCATAAATAATAGACCATAGTACATTCTGATTTTTCCAACAATATCTCCTTTTTGCATTTATCTATTTTTTATCTTTAGCATTCACAGTGCATTGGTAAAAGTTAAAACTAAGATAAGTACTTCCTTTAATGAGGAGGACAATTTTTTAGGAAAAAAATGGAACTAGGACTGACTAATTTCAATTAAGGTTGCATACTTGATCCATACGCTTTGGTTCTATATTAAAGTGACAGCTTAATTGGCGGTTGTGGCTAGATCTAATTAAATCTAATAAGGACGATGAGCCTTTTTAGGTTGGCACGTAGATACCGGCAAGTTACATGGGTATGTTACTGTACTATGTATTAGATATCTTGAAGCAGAGGAAATATAAACATGTCTTTACTGTGCATCTGGTACTAATGTAGGCAAACAATATCCTAAACCATGACAAACATGCAGAAAAAAATAAAACCCTTCATTATATTTATAAATTAAATTTTATTAGCATAAATATCAGCTTCTGACTTTCAAATAGGGCTTGGCCAATTTTACGTATTTTAAATAAAAACTAGTCCAAACAGATGAGGAAGATGCACTTAAAATTTTTTAATTAGAACAATGTTTTGCCTCCATCAAGGAAGATTCTGTCAGGGTTACTGCTGGAAGCCCCTGAAATAGCACATTTTATGTCTGTAGCACTGAATTCATTGAGGTTGTCCATGTATTTACATTGGTTTTCTGTTTGCTTATTTATCTGGGAAAGATGCAGACCCTATTCACTGATGGTAAGTACTGCAAAGTGCTTGTTGCTATCTATTGTTGAGTTTGCTTCTTCCTCCATCTAATCTGATCCTTTTGTTCACTTATGTATTCACGGGGTATAAATGCCTCAAGGAAGACAAAGTCAGCTGAAAAAAATGAGAGATATGTTCCAAGAAAGCAATACTAGCATGTTAAAAGAAACAAACTGAGAATCATGGGAAAACTTTATAATTTAAAATTAGCCCAAAGCAAGAGTAAGTTATGCCAAATATTACGTGGCGTTTAGTTGGTAAATCCTTGCCATCCTCACTTACTCTTTTTCAGTACTTATTGTCTTTAATGACAGTGTAATTTATCTCCTTCCTTGTAAAAATCAATTGATAAATAAAATGAATGTGTATGTACATATTCATGCATATGTATGTGGCTATCAATGCACTGATACCTACATACCTATGTAAAGAAGCAGATTTTATTCTCATCTCTCCAACACATCCCCAGGTGATCCTGAAGAAGATACATTAAGCATAGCTTCTGCACTAATTTGCCTTTTAGGGGGTTTGATCTGAGACAGATTTTTCATGCATGCTCAGAACTCATTGCTCCATCTGACATCAACAATAGTTTTGTTTTGAATGTACAAAGAGCAAGATAATGCTAACTAATCAAAAAAAGGGGTCTCACAGGTCTCAGATTGGGTACCCAGCATCAGTAGACACTTTTAGGATTACTATCTATGCCTTGTGTCCCCATCTGAAACATAAAGAGTAGCCGCTCCGTCATTTCACAAGGTTGTTATGAAGATAAGTGTGATTAAACAGGATTTGGATAACGCTGTGATGAGCACTGGAGAAACATTAATCATTCTGATTTTAGAAGGTTGTTTGAATAGTATGCATCAGGGGACTGCAAATGGGACAGGAGAAAGAAGAATGGATAGTTGTTCATTAACTGAGTAACCATGGTCTATTTTGTGCCCTAAGTGAAATCAGGATACCATGCAAAAATGGCTTGTGATGAGGTTATCAGAGACTGTGTTACTAAACTTATTTACAGAAAATTGCTTTTTCTAACTTTTAAGTGCTTGACTTTCTAACCAAAATTATGGTCTTCACCTGTTTTTTAAAATACTTTGCTTGTATTGGAGACAGGCAATTAAACTGCAGTTTCACTTTTGCAGCTTTGTGAGTTGTGAGTCATTAAACATTGTTATAAGTATCTTGTCACCTGCACTTGATAGTTTTGCTCAGCACCAGCTCTGCACATTGTATGGCCTAAGATATCCCAGCCACACATTTCTTGCCTCATATATTAACATAGGTTATCACCAGGGCAATTTCTTTCAACCTATTCTTGAAGTTTATTCCTTCTTTTTCAAGACTGAAGAAATGTTTGTTTCCCAAAGTTTGCCTCTTTCTCCTAAGCATCAGCAAGGGTATTGATAGAGACTCTCTCTCCCTGCAAGTCTTTCCTTACTGCCTTGGACCGCCACTGCTATGGCACTGCGTCTCCCATCACTCATCACTTGATGCACACCTGCTGCTCTGGTCAGTGACTCTGCATGCACACCACCTCTCATATTTTATGGCAGCTTTGAAAAGTGAATAGTATACCCTAGTGAAACTGCTTAGCTTATTTTCTTTCTGACCCAGTCTGGGATTGAATAAAAGGATACCTATCTATACATTAAAGAGGACAGAGAACAAGTGGTTTCTCTTTGCAGGACATTTTGTGCAAATGAGCTTGAGAAAACAAGATCCTTTATAGCTTTATCGTTAACTAGAAACTCATCCAATGTGACTAAAGTTCTATTCCAGCCTGGGGTGGTCCTCCTGACCCTGTTTTACCATTGCTGTACTTGGAATTCTGATGGGCAGCAACTGGTGCGCGTTGCAGACTGCAGCTCTGTGAGCGCGTTTAGTAATGTGCACACCACCACAGGAGAAAACTGGGCCAGAAGTCATAGTCTGGAGGCAAAGAGATTTCCCTTTCATTAAACTAACAGCAGAAGCTCTACTGAGCTTTTCTCTGCAAGCTGTCGCTCTTGGATGTTTCTATAGACTTTCCAAACTGCTAAGTTGCAGTAAATAGCAAATAAAATAATTTGGCCCAGTCACCATTTGGATCTACAAAGTTTTACATCTCAGAAAGCTCCTAACAATCAGACAAGCTCAACAGATTTTTAAGGAAGTGTAATCAAAAGCCTGGAGGATGTGTTAGAAGTATGAGTTCTGCCTGACTCTGCTAGTGAAGATGAAGCCAACTGACAGTGCATTATAAAGAATATATGTCTCTGTAGCGATGCCTTTCATGGAAGACCACTTGATACTTTCTGATGATGAGCAAAGGGATTGAACAGTGTGGTTTTAGTACCACAGTCATGCACTCCCAGCTATGTGAACTGAACTCAGAGGTAATGGGCAGCTGAAATTTTTGACTGATGTTTGGTGGTTGCTCTTAGCCAAAGATCAGTAATTTTTGGACTTTAGTAGCTAATTCATTGTTTTTCTGTAACAGGCGGGTCATTAGAACAGGTGAATCATTTGTGATTATGTTTTGTTCTCTAGAGATAAAGGTTTGTCATTGCATATTTGTTGTTTGTTTTGGTTTTTTAAAATGCATTTTTCTTAAGCATGCTATAAAGCAGTAATATGGACTTGTACTGTACAGGATGGGTTTATTCCAGGGCTAAATCTGCATGAGTCAATGCTGATCCTGTAGAGCATGTTTTAAAACTGTTCAGTTGGACTTACCATCAGAGAAGACAGAGTTGCTGCATGGCAAGGGTGTCATTGCTGTGTTGCGTGTATAGTTCCAAAATCACAGCTTGCTCTTTGGATCATCCAGAGAGACAGAGGGAGAGAAACTGCTGGGTATATAGACTGTGATTGCTTATTTTAACTCAATATAAAACATAAGAATACAAGACTTCTGACAGCTTTAAAGCTCAGCAATCTCCAATATGTTGATTCTGCTATTCTATACATTTAATTTTCTTTTTAAAATGTATCATATTTCTCCAAGCAGTGATTTGCTTTTCAAATTATCGTTGCCTAGCTAAGACTTGTGTACCAGGTGCCATGTAAAAGCATGTTAAAAGTAGATAAAAGCAATTTATCCTGCCCTCTAATTAGAGATGTCTTGTCTTTACCACTGACAATAGCAGTATGCAGCTGTGGCAGAGGAAAGATAATAGCACCAGAGCAGAGAGAAATTAAAGATAGGTTATCATATGTTGGCTGATGTAGAGTGTCATCTCTCCATTGCATAGCTAAGATGGTCCTTAGGAAGAATACTAACTTAGCTCTTGGCCTGACTCAAGAAGATTTATTTTAGTTATTAAATCCAAGGTAGGATTTTATTATAATGAGGCAAAGGGGGCAGAATAATAATGTCTCCATTAAAAACACAGAAAGAGAGTGTGACTCTCTGTGATTACTGTATCAATAAATACATGCACACCACACCCCAGGATGTGCTGGATCTTTACGAGGGTGGGACTAGGATTGATTTTTGCCCTGCACAGAGTTCCTCTTTAGACGAAGTGAAGGAGTGTTGGGGAGGGGAGGGCATATAATGGGGTAGATGTCACAGTGGTGTGTTTCTTGGATGGTATAAAGGGTAACTTTAGTTCAGCAAGGGGCTCAAAATGAATGGGAAAAGGATGGCATAAGCCTGTACAGCCTGTTTTAAAACCTGGTACCTCAATATGTTATGTACAGGGAGTCTGCACTGGAAAGATGATGTGGTATAAAGAAATCACCATCAGGGTTAGGACTAGGCAGTGTCTCAAGAACTGCAAAGAAGCTTGATGTGGGGGACCCAGCAGGGAGAAACCGAGTGCGAGTGGAGCTGGATAGATGATCCATGTTGGCTTTTGAAAGACAGTTTCCTCATGCTGTATCAATACCACTGGGGTAAGACTCCTAAGTCCTTACCACAAAACCATGGTCGCCAAACTGTTCAGGAGTTTGTCCTTTGTCTTGAGGAAGATTCTAACAGGGGAGTTATCATCTGTGCATTTTGTCCAGGTCAGAAAAGATCTAAGACCAAGGCCAACACTCAGGTCTGAGGGAAAGCGTGCTGGTGGGAGAGGTTGTGTTAAAGGCTATGGTGGGGAATGAGATCATGACCAGGAAATGGGCTAGATCACATCACAATATTCTGTACTCATGCAACCATTGACATATGTCTATGCTTCAAAGTTAACTCATGGTCAGATCTCCTGGACTGTATGACATAGAGCATTGTACTGAACAAGCCTTTCATGTCCTAGATCCTGATTGCATGAGATGGAATGTTATGCATCTTTTCATAATAAAACTGAAAGAATGCATATCGAGGCACAAAAAGAAAATCAATTTTAGTGTATAGCATTCAGAATCAACAATGACTTCTGCAAATCTAAACAGACTTCCAGAATGAGTAATGTTTGCATTGACATTACTTAAGTTGGGAAATAAAATACTTGTTTAAAACATAATATATATATATAAAATCATGAGTCTCTATCTCTATTGCTTTTGTGGTGTGATCCCTGAGAACAGTGCTTATCACTCACCTCATGTTGTGATATCATAGGTACTCCACACTGAGAAGCAGAAATTTTTTTCAACTCTGACCTCTCTAGCTCCTGATTTAAGGGAAAAGAGATCAAGATATACCCCTCTACTTGTCTTGTTATGACAGATACAGGCACAGTATAAGGTTTGTTAACTTGTTTAGTTATCTTAGCACATTTTAGCAATGCCACTTGTAGTACTTGAAATTTTCTCCAAAGATGTGATGATTAATACTTAGTACTATTGGGCAGAGTGGGAGGGGAAGGTGAAGATGAAAATCGGTTTAACTAATTTGAAATAAACTGGTACGTTTCTTCAGATCTTTCACCTGACTAGATACCATTAGAGATTGACAGTGATCAGACTCATTCTATATTAAATAAAAAACTGATGTTACCTATGACTAGTAAGGAATTCCTGTATCTCTTATAGGACTGGAGATAAATCTAGTATACATACTCTGAACTGTGGTATTCACAGTAACAAAGAACAATCTCCTTAGATTAAATCTGAGCTTTGTTTTCTGTTTTCAGAAAACGTGAATTTAAGCACTGAAATCAATGAGTTCATCTATTCCTATATTGTCAATGTAATGCAGAGAGTAGGTTCGAAAGTCTTAAAATTGTATTTATGTAGTATCTGAAGTATTGCAAAATTTCACCCTGTAATTTTAGATTTATATCCTGTGGTTCTAAGCTTTTCAAATCCTTTTCTGACTTTATAAAAATAATTTTACATGATGCCTAGTGGGATTACAATGTGTACTGCAGGACCATAGCTAGGCTTTCAATTAATGGCCTCATGCTGCTGCTCACTGTTGCCGGGGAATTGTTCAGTTTCTCCAGGACCACAGCATCTTCATGGTTTAAATAGCAGAGTTAGGTCACTGATACTGCTATACCTGTTAGGTTACATTGCTTAAAGGACATAATTTTTTTTAGGCTGCTGTTATTTCCTTTTGTTTGCTGAGTAAACCTGTGTTTGTAAAAGTTTATGATGCTGGCAGCATTGGGAATAAAAGTCTCACATGTATCTAAGTCGCTAACACTGTGAATTGCTGTGACCCTCTGAGATATCATGCATTCCATAGGATCCCTGCCTCCTAAAATTAGTTGAGCTTACGAGATAATTGCAGTTCATCCTCTCACCCAAACAATTAACTGACTGCTGGTGTCACCACGTTTCCTCTCGCAGCCAACACATCTCTATAATCCAGGTCAAATGCTGCAGTAGCAGGGGAAGAAGGAGAAAAGAGATGGGGGATGTATCTTATGAACTAAGTGCATGGCAATGCATACAGTTGCCCATAGCATGGAGGTGGCTTTTGAAAAATGTCTCTTTCTGAGCTTTCGGGGAGAAGATGAAGGGAGGGGGAAGGGGGAACCTCAGATGAGGGAAATATTGCAGCAACAGAGAAGGCAGACAGACAAGCACAAGCCTGAAACCAGGCAGAAAAGCCAAGCAAGCAAAGCCTGCAGCATGCTCAGTGCTCAGCACCCGGGAGGGCTGAACTCCCATGAAGTGGATGGAGGGTGGATGAGTGGGCTCGCAGGGCAGGGAGGTGACATGGAGGCCCAGCTGGAGAGCAAATACATGGAGGTGGAGAAAAGAGGAAAGTGGACTTGTGGTGGAGTGGTAGCATGAAGGTAGAGCAAAGGCAGAAAGTTAGAGACAAGGAAGAATGGGATAAAAGTATCCAATTGACTCAATGCCTGAGAAAAGGAAAGGAAAATGGGGCTCTGTTCTTGGGCTGGGACAAATGATCCTTGGTGCACAACAGGGACAGTGACAGCTTTGTGCCACCTTAACAATCCCTGAACTGGCAGCGTGTTACTCAAATATCAACTGGCTTCTAAAGATGAGGTCAGCAGATGTTCATCTGAGGCTGCATCAACCTCCTGTTCACATCAAACTTGCCAAAGAAACAGAGCAGGCAACTGCCCACGGTAAGCAATGGCTGAGGTAGTAAAATAGCCATGAACTTCCTGACTCCTTTTCTAGATCTGCCATGGGTGCTGCTACCAGGAAAGGGCCTGGATGTCTGAAGTTGTGCTGGCTACTGAAGGGGCTGAAGGTGAGTGGTTCCTCCTGCTAGTACTAGTCCCTACCCCTACCTTCTCCTTGCTCATACTAGTGACAGGAATGGCAAATTTTCTTCCACATTGGCACCACTCTGCTGCTTCCAGTCCTAGGACCCTTGATTAGCCCCAGGGATCATCTGAGTAGCAAAACCCAACTTCTCCTACACTCTGAGAAGAAATAAAACAGTTTCTGACCATTTCTGTGCTTCTTACAGGGGCTGTGGAAGATGCTCCTCGGAATGGGAGAGGAACCTTCCCTGAGCAGCAAAGCTATCTTTGCAGTTACTTCATGCCACTGAAGTGGCACAAACAGAAGGAGCTGAGCTAGTTCAAAGGGGCCATCATCAACAGTGTTGAGAGTTTTGTAATTGCCAGCAATTTCCTTTCTGCTGTCTAGAATTCAAAAGCAGATAATTTTGGATGTGAGAGAAGATGACACTGCCAGTATCATGTATATATTTACACTTTTAATGTATATATTGAATCTGGTAATGAGGACTCCAAACTGGTGACTCCAGCTCCAGCCTTGGCTCATGTCGTGAGTTTGTATTAATCACTGAAGTCTGGTGTTTTAGTATGGAGCACGTGCAAATTGCAGACATCTTTGCAGGGCTAATTGGGCATACAAATGGGATAACAGCTGACCAGCGATACGCAGGAGCGGGTTGCCTTCATGCACAAGTAACTAAGTTGAATTTGCAGTTCCAGCAACTGCACACTTATCAGGCCTAAGACTTCATTTTTCATAAGTGGGAGGCATGACTTCCAAATTGGATACTAAATACATTGGATTAAAAGTACTGAGAAAATAAGGTAGCAACTGACTTGCTGCAGTGGTGGGCTTTGAGGTTTAAATAATTTGTGTTCATAAAATATTTTAGACCTTTGCATGGATGTGTAAATTTTACAGAGAAAGATATATTCGTAATGGGTGAAGTGCAGTATTTTTGTGCACAGAATATTTTATTGAGCTCTCTAATGGACTAGGTAAATGGATTGCCCCATAAAAAGTTTACCAAGGCAGTAAAAAGATCAAAGACATTTTTCACATTGCATCCCAAAACATCTAAACCACTGAAGTTTAAGAGTTGTAATGTGACCTTCCAGCCTCGGAAAACTTGTTACAATGACTAATTGTCCTGCTTTGCACTTTCAAAAGGTGATGACTGTATAGAAGTTGAGATCTAAAGAAGAATAGTAGTGAAGTGTATGTGTGAGAGAGAGGCAGAAAACCAATTTTGTAAACAGCCAAAGGCAGAAAGTTATAGACACAGGCTATAATTAAGGCCTAATGAAAGAAGAATAGGCATGACATAAACAAAGGGCAGAAGAGTTGATTATAACAGGAGGGTGGAGAACACAAAAATGAAAGACAACGTCCTAGTACAAATAGAATAAAGAGCACATATAGAAGAGTGGAAGAAGTAGAATATTGTGAAGAAAGCAAACTGCAGCTCATTTACATTACAGGAACTATAATCAGCACTTGGTTGAGCTCACATATATATTTTGCTCACGGCTTCATCATCTAGGAGATAGACATGCCAATTGTTAGCCAATAAAGTTTGTATCATGTACATCAGCGCATTACTGTTCTTCTCCCCAGTACTGTTAAATGTCCATTTAAAGTGAGTATACGAGCTAGCGTTACATGCAGTGAAGGATAGGACTGTGCAGACATATAGAGGTATAGAGCTTGAGGCTGGGACAGTTCAGGGATCAGTGGCTTTCCTCTGCCATGTTTTAGGAGGGAAGCCGTGTATGTCAGAATGCTCCACCACCAGCCCACATTCCTGGTGTACAGCACCCATGTTCATACACGGGACACCGTCACAGGGTGTGGGGCTGCTCTGAAGTGTCTTGTGATAGACCAAGCTGATGGACTCCTTGGCAGAAGGGAGCAGGTCACTGCACACCACTGACCTGATGACACTGCAGAGGGAGCCCTGAGTGCAGAGGGACTCATGGGCCTCTTCTCATCAGGCTCTGTTTTTCTTCCACAGCAAAGAGCCAAGCAGCAGCATGGGCATAGAAGGGGTTTAAAGCTGCTCCTAGACAGTACGGGAAAAGTGAAACCAGTTTTCTTAAGGTTCCCAGGAAGAAATTGTCATCACCCAAAGTCTGGTCCACAGTTCCCAGAGCTGTTAAATGTTGAACATCTTCTGCAAAGCTCTGCACATCTTCTGCAATCTCTGAGCCTCCTCAGCTCCCCAGGGTTTCAGTGAGAGCCAAGAGCGCTCAGTACTTCTTAACACAAAGCACCCTGAAAAGTCAGGCTCCTGGCTGTACTAAGTGCCTCTTGGGCAGTTGTAGGTGTTCATTCTGTCTGCTCAAGCATGCTTGTGTGTTCAACAAATCATACATAATCATGTCAAATTATTAATATCTCATGAAATTTCTGGAGTGCTTTGGGAATATTTTCCTAATGTTTTATGCAAACTACTTTGCATGTTTCCTTGAAAGTCTTTGTTTGCTTATTGAACCACTGATCATTTTCAGAACAAAATTAACCTACTTAATATATAAAATCTATTAGTCCATGCAGTAGAAGTTGTAATGTTTTTCAAAAAATTGAGTGTATTTCTTTGTCCTGGAGGAAAGACCACACAGGCTTTAACCAAGTGAAAACAGCTGTGTACAGTCTCTGGTACTTGCTTTGCAAGATCACATCTGTGTGGTCAGCATGTGCTGCAATTCTGCGAGTAGACTATTTATAGATCAGCTGTTTAGATGTGGCGATCTGTCTGAAAATCTCAGTAGCTGCTCTGTTTGTTCACTTGATCGTTGAATTATATTTGGTTGATTTGTTAAAAAAATAGTTTGAAATGCAGATACCGTTTTAGCTGACTCTCTGTTCCTCAGTGTTCACTAACTGTTGGTTGGCTAGAATATTTTCCAACTTTCCAGTGCTACTCTAGGAGTGACGTGAAAGGTGCACGCTCTGCTTTGCTTGTGAAATTCAGTATACCAGAAGGTCTGTACAATGCCTGGTTCCTATTTAATTTCCATTTAGACTGTAAGTGTCAGGAGTTTTGTGTTGCACAGGCTCTGTGTTCCTGCAGAGGATAATGCTTAGCATGTGTATCCAAGGTGAGTTTCCATTGTAGTCTATCAGATTGCATCAGACGTTCAAACAAATTCAGTTCTGGGACTGAGTATTTCCAGAGCTTTGGCTGCCTCCTCATATCTAATGAGAATACCTCATGTGCTTTATTAGATAACTGCCTTGAGAAATATGTAATTTTGCAGGATCTCATTTTTGAATAGGCATTACACTGCTGAGGTTGTGTGATAAAAAGTTTTTAATGGATAATGGATAGCATAGACTTGTGAAATTGCCCCTGAAAAAGCATTAGTTTTTCAGGTCCATTCAGTTGAGAAATACTGGATGTAAAGACATCTGGTTTTCTGTCCTCGTTTTAACAAAGATGAGAAAAGGCCAAGTAGAAGAGTTGCACCATTACTGTAGTTTGCAAATCAGCGTGGTCACTGTAGTTTCCCATGTCATGGTTCAACGGTGAACACACAGAGGAGTGTCACACAAGGTGAGGGAAGTCGTACATTCAGGGTGTGCATAGATGTGCTGAGAAGTAGCTTGAGTGCTTCTTCATTAATTGATAGGCGAGTCTAACGTGAGGACAAAAAAATGAAGGTATCCTAGCAACTATATTTTCATAAGAACCACGGCCTGTAATAGTGCAATGAATGCCAGCCAGATTTTATTAATTCAAGAGGGTGACAGCAGATCATTTTAATTAATAAAACTTAGAGGCAAACTCCTAATGCAGAAATTTTATAAGCCCCCTATTATGGGCACGATCACTGCAGTTTCATAGAGCTTTTAGAGTTTCCTAAATCTGAAACTATGAACTAGTCCTAGGCATTGTTGAGGTGATTCTTATGCTATTCCTATTTTGTAACATAAGCATGTTTTCACACCAAGACCTCCTGTCCTTGCTGCTAATAACAGGGAAAAACCTGATAACAGCGGGAAATGTTTCCTCTTCAGGGGAACTCTTCGGTGACACCTGACCCTGTTACCTCCCGAGTGTCCCACAGCCCTGCTTCCTCGGAGCGAGATGCCAGGGCAGGGCACAGGCTGACCAGGAGCGGGCAGGGCAGCACGGAGCTGGGGATTTCTGCCGCTGCGCCAGCAGCACGCACGTGTGTTGCACAGTGGCAGTCTAACTTGTGCCTGGGCCAAGCAGCTGTCATTTAAAGAGCAACAAATGGTTTGCTGTAGAGCAGATGGAATGGAGAATTGACCCTTTAATTTATTTGCATGCCTGTATATATAAAGGCAAGATTCATAAAAAAAATAAAAAAGCCAAGAAAGGCTTAAGATACCCAGGTTATTCCATGTGCACAATGGCAGAAAAATAAACAAATTAAGTCTTTCAGCTGGCGTAATTCAGGTTAGCTTTACAAAACTTATGTTGCTACAGTGGATTTCTGCCAACTTATACCAGCTGATGATCTGGCTGATTATGTCTGTTAATTTGTTTGTGACGTCTGTAATGCCTTCTTAGACATTTTAACTCTGGAGATGATTTGTTGGATTCCACATGCTCTGGGATGATTGTGAATTTTTATGTTCTGAGTGAGCCAGGTCAAACCGCCGCTGCAGGCTTTCCCCATCAGTGTGTTTCATCAAGACATTTCCATTTGCAGTTCAGCCAGCGTGTACTGGCATGCAAGTGCCAGCCAAATCTGGAGGAGGCACATCCCTCAGGTCTCTGGAAAAAGTCTTCCTGGGATGAAACCCAGCATTGCATTCTGGTTTGGGTCGCTTATATCCATTCATCAGCACAGACGGGGGACTGTTTTTTGTGGGAGAGTAGGGGTGGAGGGATCCCAGACCCATGCCAAGGCCAAATCTTTTCCACAAACCATCATACACCCTTGTCATTGTTACTTATTTAAAAACATGACAAAAGTGGCATCACTCTGTTGTGGACTTACTTATGAACCAGTGGAAAGTTGGGGAATTGTCTGCAGGGTATGTTTTCTGTATTGAATTCTCTCAGAATTTGCATGCTTTGTAAATACTTAGGTAAGATAATTTAATTGTGGGAGGTACAAATGGGCCACTGTGTTTGAAACTGATTTGTGGATGAGACAGATATATGGAAACACCCCATATAGTCCCATTGGCGTCCCACACATATCGTATACATGTCCTAGAGAGCCTGTACAAAGGGTCACAACACACACAAGGAATCCTTGCAATGATCAGAAACGCGTGTCTCATTTAGTCTACGCACAGCTCATGTGCTAGTTGGCATGCTCTTGCCACTGTCACAGGCTGTCCAATTTAACAGTTATGAAGACAAGGAAAGGAGATATTTTTCTTTTTCTTTTCTTTTTTTTTTCCCACAAAACATCCACGATAGCTTTTTTGGTGTGCTCTGTGAATACTGGAGACAGCTTTCCCACACTGCTGAGAGAATACTGGTGCAAATGTTCTCACAAGTCTATATTTAAATGAACATTCACANTTAGAGATGATGGCTGAGGACCTGTGGAGGATGAGTGACTTCCAGGGGATGGAATAGGACAGGGCAGACCCTGGGAAACCAAAGTCATCAGCATAACTTTGTGTCTTAGAAAAAGTGCTCAAGACAACACAAAAGCAAATGCAAGGACTGATTTGCTACATTATTGGCTTTTAAAGGCTGTGGTCATTTTATTTGAATCAATTCTTCTGAAGTATATTGGATTTTAATTTTTTTTTTTTTAGCTTTTTTAATGTGGTGTTTTCTTTCAGGCTTTTCTCAGGGGGAAGGAAGAAACATTGGAGAGAATAGCTGATTTGTCTTTCTCTTCTTAAAGTAGACTTTTGGAGCCCTTGGCCCCAACTCAAATGTAATTATTTAAAATTTCCTGTTCTCCGGTAATAGTCAAATACATATTTTAGAATACAAAAATATTGTACTATATTATACAATTATTATATTATACAAGAATTATACAAGAGATCCCTTCTCAAACTGCTGTTCCATATAAGTAACCCTGCAGTTAGTTTTAATGTTAGAAAGTGTCCAGTTTTAATGGTGGGGATAAAAACTGAACCCTCCTTCTCCCCCTAGCATTTGTGATATCTTAGTTAAAGAATATAATTCATTATTTTTATTACATACAAATAAAGCAACATTTTCTCTGGAAATTAATTATAGTAGAAACATGTAACACTTATGCTTAATGCTTACAAGGTTGTGTTTTGTGGCTGTTAAATTGTTTCCTAAACATAATTGTTAATGCTAGATCAACCGACCAAATGTTTTTGTGAGGCTGAGCATCCTTATCTGTTAATCTGAAAGATTTTATAAGCCATTTTTATTGTGTTGATTTGCAAAATGGAAAAAGGTTATTAACACTTTAAAAATGTGAATGGAATAATAATGTCGATCTGTTTACAATACATTTAATCACAAAGGGCTTAACAGAGGGAAAAAATAAGAAGTTAGAGAAAAAGATTATGCATATTCTAATGAGTATATTATTCCTTATAATATATAATACATAATATATATTATATATATATAATAAATAATATATACTCCTATGAGTATATATTATTCCTTCTTATTTTATCCAATCTGCTTTTTAAATTTCCACATATTTTGGTATTTATTAACATCATTTAAATGTCTAACAGGCCCATTCCCAAAGTACTGTATAGATTTTGAAGTGAAATTCTAGCCAACGACAATTTTTGCTAGAACTGTAATCAGTGAAGAATGCTGCGCTTGCTGAGAGACACTGTCTCCCTGAAAACCAGTCTTAATGAAAAAAAGGAAATTACTAGAAATAAAAACAAATGCACAGAGATTAAATGATTTGCTCACAGCTATGAAGGTGTCAGCTGAGTCGAAAAGCAAAAGCTGATCCGCTCCCTGCACTTTAGCGCAGTGCCCTATGCAGTTTTGCTCTTTACAGCTCCTTTAGCGGCACCCTTGCCACCCCATTAGAGATGGTTGAGGAGCTGATGGGTTAATTCCTGCAACAAAGCTGAGAATGAAGTAGTTTTGCTTCAGAAGTCTTCTGCAGGTTGCCAAGGGACTGATCCGTCCAGCCCCTTTTGAGCAAAGCCATGCATGAACATGAACCTGTTACTTTGTTGATTTGTGGCTAAACTGAAGGACTGGAAAAATACCTCTGTAGGGGGCAGTGGTTTCTTACCTCTGTCTGTCCCTGCTTTGAAGACAGTGTGGACAGAGAATGACAGGGACCCTGTGAGGTGGCTGCACTCAGAAACAGGCACTTACTAGAGCAACTATATTTATTTCCCAGTGAAACCAAAAATAATGTAACATTAAATGAAATTGTGTCAACAGCAGCGAGCGAAGCATTTTGCCTTTGGATGGCTGGAGTATTGTCCTGGTTTCNGGCAGAGGGCCTTCTCCTGGAAGGGGTGGTGGATGTTGGGACCAGCCCCAGGCAGAGCAGAGAAATGAACTTGAGACCCCTGTGCCACCTTGAGTCATCAGGCTCATGGGCACCTGCCCAGAGAGGACGGACCAGAGCTGCTACTGAACGCTCTAATGTGGATAAGGTCCCCTCTAAACAAACAAACATTATTGGTGATAAAGTCATCAGAAAATAAGACAAAATGCTGGTACATTTTATCTGCTTCCCAAATCTCCCATGCCTGTTTGGGGCAGGTTGTACGCTTGTTATTTCTTCTAAAGAGGCACCTGGCTTGTTTGGACACTGGAAGTATGATGATTATGACATGAAGTCTTGACATCCCCGTATTGCTTAGCTGCTGGTGGATATCCCTTTATAAATTGTCCAAATCATAAGGCCTTGAAATTAATTTATATTTTGAGCTGTAACTGCTGTGTAACACTTCAGTTGGCAGATGGAGAAAATGCTGGTGTGCCTCTAAGTACTATCTGAATATGCAGAGAAAGCCCAAGTCAGGTTGTCATCGTTCCAGTGTTCATGTGTTTTAAAACTACCTCTGCTTTTTAGTGTTGCTTTTAATGACACAAGCTATATGTCTCTCCCTCCCTCCTTCCATGATCTTCCTATGTGATCTAAGGCATGATTCTAGATGGTTAGGGTTATGTTTCTTTCACTTCTGTTCTTTACAGTTGTTATGTTTTGCAATGTTTTATGCTTGAGAGGAAAGGGGGAAAAAAAAGACAGAGTAAAACTGGAAATGACTGATCAGCTTCCAAACAGGAAAATGATCTGACAGCCAGTAATTTTTTTTTTCTCTCACATTTTTCTACAGTCTTTGCTTTAGATACAGTTTTAATAATAAAAATAATAGTATGAAAACAACTCTGGAGCTTTTGCATACAACTTTTTTCCATGCTGACTGGCACTATAAACATCTTTTGACTTCTGATTTGGGAATAAACTTTCTAGGTTATAATATCTTTCCATTCTGTATTTGAATCTACACCATATTATAAAGCCTTTCAAAAGGCACTAAGACATAAGGTTTGGTGGATTGACTGGTGTCTTTTTTTCAGCTCTTTATGATATTGCAAAATCCAGTGTGCTGTCTGAATGCTCACACTGGGAATAAACATTTAAGTAAGTGTAATTTTTTTCAAAATACCAAGACCATATGCTGCTAATGCAAAGAATATTGCCTAAGATTTCCAAAGAGTTTGGGCACCCAAATCCCATTAAAAGTAATTCACCTTAAAAAAATTTTGGTTTCCCATATCAGCTTGTGGCTTGTGGCTGAATTATGATAGACTAAAATGAAAAAATGCTAATTTCTGAAAGTATCTTGGAAGAATTCTGAGGTTTTGATGCTGGAACTGCAAGTAGGTTTAATATTCAAGGTATAATTTTCTTTCACTGTCCTATAAGAAGCTAAATACAACTGTACAGCAACTTGCTTTAACCCCAAATCCCATCAGTGTATTTCTGCTCTCTGTTGGCTTTGATGTACTCTTTATCTTAAACTTTAATTTTCAAGTGCTGTTGCAGTGCTGAAAGAGGCTTGGGTGAGTTTCCTGCTGAGCCCCAACAGATCTTGGATAAGACTCCAGTGAAGTCCTTGAGACACATTTCTGTCTCCAAATTCTGAGATCTTTTACTTACGAATTCGCAAAACATGAGAATTTATATTGTCAGTGATATGATTTCTCTGTACGGTATTAGTAACTCTCCAAATTTACCTGCCTCTGCAATCTCTGCCAAAACACTTCCCCAGCAATAAAACAAGGAATTTTTTGCTCAGAATACTTAGTTTTACACTGCAACCCAGAGACTCCTTTCTCTATGACTGTAAGAATGCCTCATTGTCCCTGCAGTTTTTTCTCTAGTGACATGAAACATGAACAGGAAAAATAGGAGGAGAGGAGCAAAGAACAGGGCACATCCTCAAGAAGTTTTAGCTGCAATTGCATGTACCCTCAGAAGAACAAAGATCAATCCCAAACTCATGGTTGGCAAAAAGACACATACCAATCATCAGGCATAAAACTGAGTTCCAACAACACATTAAAATCTCTGCCAGTTTAAAGATGGAAACGTATTGCATTGAAAAAATCAGATATATAGTACTGTAGCATAATTTGCCAAGTGTTCTGCTGCTGTACAGTAGATTTTTTGTTTGTTTTGCAGAAATTGTGATTGGTACATTTTTTTAAGAGCACCTAATCAAGTGAGCTGCCTCCTCATTTGCTTATGGATACATTTGTCAGGCACCAAAATCAAGATCAAATTCTTGCTTTACACAAAATATAAACAGTGCTAAAGGATGTATGTTAGAAGTCACAATTAGGATTCTGGAATATTTTTTTTTGGCTCAGTGGCTTAATGTACATGAATATTGGAAATTGTGTCATCCTGTTAATTAAATTAACTCTTTTTTTTTTTGCAAGAGACTCACACCCCCAAATAATCAGAAACCCTAGCAAGTCCCAGCTATTCCCAGTGTATTGTTCCAGAGGACAGGAACTTTCTCTTTAAGACAACTTCTCTGTCAGACAGAACTCAGACAACTGCCTTTCTCTTTAAGACAACTATGACTGTCTACTAAACAGGTAGCTTCAGTAATTCCTCAGAAAAAAAATAAATTAATTAACACTTGGGACATGAAAAATGCTATAGAAATGCCAAGTCTCATTAAGAAAATGCCAAGTATTATCAAAAACCCAAGCAGATATGCAATGCAAAGGTATAGAGAGATTATAAACAATAGCAGCAGCTGAACCCAGGTAAGAGATTGTTTCAATGGTACTTTATTATTATATGTTAATACACCAGTTAGTAAAATCGCATTTTATCCCTTGCTCAGAGTGCCTGCCGTGGGCCTCACGTAGCTTTGCCATTAAATTCAGCAGTCTGCCTGTGCTCAAAGAAGTGCAAATACAAGCTATGTGAAATTGCCATCACAGGAAAGAAGCGGGATGAACTGGCTTGTATTCAGTTTTCTGGGCTGGGGAAAGCCTGAGAGTGGCAGTGCACCTACCTGGCTAAAAACCAACTTAAGATTCTCCACATCATGCTGTAACCACTGCCAGAGAAAGTCTGTGCACAAGTTTAGTCGTGTTTGTGGGCTCAAACCAAGTCCTAGGAAGTAATGCCTCCCGTAGATCCTGCGCCAAAGTACAATTTATGTCTTGTAACTTCAGTGAGAACACTCCTACCTGGGATCCTCTGAAGAAATCTATGGAGATCTGAGATGTGACTGGAAATGACGGAGCAAAAAGAAGTCAAGTCTTAAAATGAAGGCCAAACAAATAAGTTTGCTTTTGGAGTGTATTGAAGGCAATGGAAAAAGCTCCCATTTGCTCCAGTTCACTTTTTTTCCCAAGGTTCTCAGCTTTTTTCTCTTGGTTGTATTTTAAAACAGTAAGAAAACTCAGTGGCTAACTCAAAGAAGTGATAATAGAATTTTCTTGCATTACAATAGCGCATAGTATGATGCCAATACTGATGAAAAACTTTATATTTGTACGAGCTTTGGTTTTAGAGTTTCTTGGGGAGACATGAAAAAGTGCTGATTTCCATTTTACAAGTATCTAAAAGTATTATTTAAAAGTATTTCCTTTTGAATACCTTTTTTTCTTTCATTTTCAATAGTACTGTTTAAAACTTATCCTGTTCATCTGTTTTTTTTCACTATGTATAAACTTTTCTTTATAATAACGCCATGACAGAATATATCTACTGTTATTCAATCAGCTGGACACTCACAACAGTGCTGGTATAAATCACTCTGTACTTATGACTGTTTCATACAAAATAATCAAATACTTACAGTTCAGTGTTATGACACTCTTGAGGGATTTACAACCATCACAAGACTGCAGAGAACCAAAAGGAGTCAAGAATGAGAGTCCTGCTTAGGTGACAAAGCATAAACAAATTTCTCAATGTTGTAGACTTATTAATCACAAACAACATTTCCTAAATCAGATGTTTTTAAAAATGAGAAAAAAAAAGCTCCAAACAATTTCTTTCTTCTCTCTGCCCAGCACAGACAAGCAGCATTATTTATTAAAAATAACAACATTTTGAATGCTGTTTTGTGTACTGTAGTTGAATTCAAAGTAACACGAACAAAGCATGTGCAAAGATTGTCATCTGGCAAATACTGTCACCATCTTCCAATAGAATAAATATATTTAAAGAACATGGATGTTAAATGTATGCTATGTTCTAAATCTACTTAAGTAATATATGTACACACAGTAACAACAACAAGAAATCAAAATATAAACCTTATTTTTTTGTTTCTACACAAAATGCTATAGAACTAAAGCAATACAGTAAGGTCTATACCAGCTAGCGAGATTAAACATATAATTATAAGGCAAATTTAAAAAATCTCCTAAGTATAAATCAATTCATTTCATCTTAATCCACTATCTTTCCCTGTCTAGTGCATTTAGTTTCTTTTATTTGCTTTTCATTTCCAGATAACTGCCAAAAAGGTAAATAGAGTGACCTGGGAAATTTTGATCTGGGCAATCCAGTTTAAAATCAAAACAAAAAGGGAAGAAATCTTAGTGGGATGATTAATGTCATTCAGCAAGGTTTCAATGAAAATAGATCTGTCAAAAATTTTTGACAAATTCACAAATTGGATTGATAAGGAAAGTGTGTTGAAATAACAAATACCTGTAAAGAATCTGGCTTAGCCTCCCGTAATATTTTGGTATAATACGGTATATGCAATACATACAGCAAGTATTACATATATTAAGCCTAGCTACCAGCAGAATGTAAAATGCAGTTGTAAATTGAAATCATTGTCCGACAGAAGGTTTCTAGTGGGTCACTCTGGGATCTATTCTCTGTCTACGTACACTATCCTTGGCGGTGGTGGGAAAAACAATATAAAATCATTGCTAGAAACATTAGCAAATTATTAAAAAGTAAAAGGTAAATAGAAAATAATGATAGGGACTGATAAGATATGCCAGGTTGACTTGCTTGGGAAAAGGAGCTCACTGTAACACTGCTGAATTTCAGGTCATGCTTCTAGGAACAAAGAATCCAATCTTAAAATAGGATTTCCTCTTGGAAACCTGTGACTCTCTTTGGACTAGGAAAGATGGAGGGGATATTGGTACAAACAGCTCTACATGAACTACCAGCATGATGTAAAGCTGCTTTGGAATATATAAGCTGCAGAGGAGATGTTACCATATTAATGGCCATACTGTGATTAATACTGGACATGTCATCCCAGTATTGTTGACTGTACTTCAAAAATCAAACTGGCAAAAGACAGTGTCTGTCTTCAAAGGGACAGCAATTCAAATACATCCCTGTCTTAATGCCCTAGACCTTAATTAATTACAGAATGAATTCATTTTGTACATAATAAAAAAAGTAATCTATATTTTAAGTCTTTGTTCTTCGACCTGGTTTTGTTATTTTTTTTAATATTCAGTGAGATCGATAAATGCCTAATTCATTTTCAAACCATATGGAATATATACTGTGAAGACCTGGGTAGACTAAAGAATGCAGTGACAGGAAAGAAAACTTTTTGACTGGTAAACTGGGTGACTGTACATGAAGTCATGGAAATAAAACCAAGAAACATATGTATGCATGTGCTTAAGTCCCTAAGGTGTTTTCACGACAGAAACATTCTATAAAAGCCTTTTCAATATGTTTCTTCATGATTCTGTCTTCAAATGTCATCTGACCTTAATAAAACTGCCCTGGCTGCTTTACAGGGCATAACGTACTGTTCCTAGTGGTCTTTTACAAACAGCAGTATTTTTATAGTGTTCTCTGATAATCTTTCAGAGCTGAGCCCAGTTCCTGATAAATTGGTGTTATTTTCCCAGGTTGATTGTGAGTAGTTATTAAGTATGTAACACAGTGTAAAACGTGACCAGGAGTTTATATGTGGAAAATTTTAGACAAAGTGTGAAAGTTTATCTTTAAGTAGAGAAAAAATATTCTCCCTTCATTTAGGTTGTTTTTTTTTTTTTTTTAAATAGGAATCACTAATGCTAAGGAGGAGAAAATCTTGTATGCATTCTAAATGTTCTCCTTTTTTATGCACTGATTTTATGCAAATATTTGCAATAATCATGATTATAGGTTTGGTGTTATCAATTAAAAGAGAGTTTTGCTCTATTTTTCTTGTTTTCCTGGAATTTGTTATTGTTTACCTTCTTCTGTTGTATGATGTTTCTTTCAGAAGTTGTTACGGTTTGCATAATAAGATGCTGTATAAAATAAAGTCGCATTGCATTGCTCCATATTTTCCCAAGAAGTTGCACTAAAAATAATACTCGTATTCGACTTCCAAATACTGCAGTTTGACAGTGTTCACCTCTAAGGATATTGTTTTAGCCCAATATAGATGATCAAGTTTAAATGAGTAGTGTAACAGCCTATGCAGTGCTTATGTTCACAGAACAAAGAGACTGTATTTGACTTTACTATTCGTATTTACTATTTCAGTCTTTTTCTCTCCCATGTTTGCTGAGTTTTTAACTCTGTAGTGAAGAAAAGAGGGGGTTGTGCAAAAATTTAATCCCAAACTCTCAGTTTCTTCTGCACAGCCTTTACATTTGTTCTTGTGGAGGGATCTGAGGCAAGGCTTGCATGGGTAGCTAGAAATCTTTCTGCCAAAATGGTGCAGAACCTACTAGTTAGCAAGTCAGCAACCTCCGACTTGCTTATGCTTGTGCAAAACTCCGCTCATACACTTCACAGATCATCTCCTTTCTCTAAAGGTCTTTTTGCTGCCATTTCATACGGAGAACCCTTACTAATTCCATAGTTCATGACGTAAGGCCAGTTCATTTGGTTTTTTGTTGTTGCCTTTTCCTGTTGCATCTTACATTCTGCTCAGCCTCACCCCTTTTCCATGATTGCTTTTTTCATCCCTCTAAATATCTCTTTGGAATGTTTTCTCACAGGTATAATATCTCGCATTTTTCCAGCTTTAATCTTATTTTCTTGCTCCTCTTTCCAACCACTTGATGCCATTTTAAATATTTTTTACTCACTAGCATTAGCAGTTCCTCCCACCTTAGTATAATCTTTGATTTTCATTTATGTGCTACATCATGAATGATAACATCAAATATGCCTAGACTGAGTACTTACCCCTGCAGTACCCCAGATGAAAATTCTCCCTCCCTTGAACTGATACACAGCCATTTATCATTCCCCTTTGTAATTCTCCTGGAAAGGTTAGATCTAATGGGTTTCTAAGCAAACACATAAAATCTTAACTTCCCTATCAGAAGTGAAGTGGTGGAAGACAGAGTTAGGACTGTCTTTCATCAACATAATATTTATAGCCAAGCAAATGAACACTTCAGCTCTGCAAATCCTAAATTTGTTGCCAGACAGTATCTGGAGATTGTTTTGCATGTTTTGATTAAATGCAGATTCCTTAAACTTCTTTTTTTTTTTAACAAAGTCAGAGTCCTGTTTTAGTTCTTGTTCTTTGTTTTCTCTGGTAAGAGTCTGTGATGAATGAGATGTCCAATTAATGACCCACATCACTGAGTGTAAAAAGTCTCTTTGTTCATGAATATAGCAGTTCACTTAAATTAACTTTTTACAACAGTTCTGAGGCAAAATCTAAACCTCTGCTCAAACCAGGCACCCTGGGAGACATGAAAAAAAAATAATTCTCAAGCTTTAAAACAATTTGGCTTTTTTATATATGTGAAATTTTTTTAATGTTTCAATTCTGCCAGAAGTTGGACCTAAGAAAAGAGGTAATCTACTTGAATAAACAAGATCTATCATTTAATATGTCCAGATTAATTTACTGCTGATGACTGTTTCCATGCTACTTGAAAAGAATATGCTTGATTCACAACTGTGTGAAAAAGGAGAAGCTGGCTATTTGAAAACTCCTCATTTGTATGCTTAGTATTTTTGAAGAAGCTGCAGTCCTGGTTTTACTGCTATCTGAAATGTTTTTCTCGTGGTCTGTGTGACAAATATATGGAAAAAAAAGAAACCTTCACTAGGAAAAGGGGAAGAACTGAAACAACTGCATTTTTCTTTTCAAGCTGAAAACTGAGTTGCAGTCATTCTTTGGTGTTCCTCAGAGGCTCCTGGGACACATGAAGCCCATGGGAAGGTGCCTTGTGCTCCCCCGAAGTGGCACTTGACCCGTGCAGGGGAGCCAGCAATGAAACTTTGAATAGGACCACAGGTTGTATCAGGGTTAAAAAGCAGAAATAATTACAGAATTCAGTAGCACTCATCACTGTAGCTGCTGAATTTCCAGTAACCCTTTCATACAACCCTTGCTGTCAAAACCTGGGCATTGTTGAAGACATTTGTTACACTGAAGCTTTATGAGCTCCATTGATGTTTTGTGGTATTATAGTGTCTAGTCAAAAGCAAACCACCAGCAATTTTTGATTGTGACTTGCTACAAGAAAAGGTCATATGTTAAATAAAAAATATACATTTTAATTTTTCTTGGAGTGTCCCATGGATCAGGTTAGTGCTGGAGAACACACTGGCTCAGCTGCCTCTAGGAGTGGTTTTGCCCATGTTATTCCTGTTTGGCTGTGAAGGGCTTTGCTTGTTTGTGCCTAAATTGGATCTCCTCATGTCTAAAGAGCAAGCCCCCATCCTACATCCTGCAAGGTTTGTCCTGTGTTGCATTCTGTGCTCCAGCCAAAAAGAGGCAGCTGGCCCCCAGCCAGCTCCCACCAGCCTCATGGTGGGGGGCACGTTGTGGGTGCCTCTGTCAGTCCCTGGAGGGGCAAGCTGAGGCCATGTTGAAGTGCTGATAATGCTCAGGCAAGTTTCCCTTTTGTATGGCAGCAGAATATAGAACAGCATGCATAACATACCCCCAGAGTAAGACTGAAGTCAGGTGCGACATCTGAATTCGAAAGGGTTTAATGATTAATTTGGATCCTTAGAGGACAAAATCTGAATCTTAACCCTGATTGATGATTTCATCTTCCCAAATGCATCCACATACTTAACACCTATTACAAATAATAGGTATTAATTATACTATCTTATGATAATACCTTAATAATTACTTAAGATCCATTACATTTTTAACACTAATTAGAGCAGGGACTGTATCACAGTTGTCCCTCTTGCAGCAGAGTGCTGTAATCAGTGTGATGACAAGGCATTTTCATTCTCTCTTCCTCTTTTTCAGAAAAAGTGTTCTCTGAATTGGTTGCCCCTGAAAAGGTCTTGGCGTAGCACACCCTTTCTTGACTGAGCACAGTCCTTTAAGGAAAGCACGGGCTGAACGTGGGTTTCTCACATTCTCTTCCATGTTTTATTCTTTCCAGAGCAGACTGAATCCTTTCTGCTAGCTAGCAGGGCAACCAAAAGTCGTGTGCCATCATGCTGAGTGACAGTGCTCAAATAATTTGATCAGTCTTGCTAATTTCCTGCTATAAATCTTAAGAAGATTCTGAAAACCTTTGAAAGGATTTATAAACTTGTATTTCTCCAGTATTGCATTTTTGTTTTTGCAGTTGCAATAGCAGGAGATGAGCCGCTGTGAAAGAATTGCTACGTTACCTGTTATGTGTAAGCAAAAGCTGAGAGGCAACATGCAAAATAACAACAACAACAACATAAGAGTATATGTGTGGTTGCACTGTCTCAAATAGCAGCACAGAGAGAGGAAGTTCAAGTTTAATACAAGCTTAGAATGGGAGATGGCTGGATTGAAGAATAAATATTTATATTCCAGATATTTGCCTTGCCATCCATTCTGGTTCTATTCCACACACCATGTTGCAGAACAACAGATGGGCATGAAGGAGAAGTGGATGGAGAATGAAGTCACACCAGAGGCAACTGTTACAAGTACTTCTACATAGTGCTGTCACCAGAAGCAACAGTACGAACAATCTTGTTAACTCACCCAAGCCGTGCTCAGTTTCTGGATGGTTGGTTGGTTGTGTCCTCCTTGGTAAGAATTTATTTAATCCCTTATCCGAGGCTGTGAGCAACAGAACAGCATTTAAATATTAATCTTTCTTGTAAATTGCTGACTATAGTTTTCTAGTTCATGTAGGTAGGCATGGACAGTGTTATAAAGCATTCTTGACAAATAATATAATACTTCACTAATAGGCTCTATATTAGCCAGAGGAAAGTTTTTAGTAACTTGAGAATCCTGTTAGCTAATACTGCTTGAAATATGATGACGATTGCTCTAAAAGTTGCTTTATTCTGCTTCCCATAAGACATTTCCTGCCCATAAGAGTCAATGGTAGGGTGAAATACCAAAATATTCATACAAACTTTCATCAAATATCAAAAGCTCCATATTTCCCTAGAGAGGCTATTTCCCCTATCAAAGGATGTGAGAAATTGTCCAGAATCAGTGTTGCCAGAGTAGCCCCTCCTGCTTCTTTCTCTCTCCCTCCCCTCCTCCTCCCAGCTCCCTCTGAGGCCGCTGTGCTCAGCAGTTCTTTCTGCATCCAAGTGCAAGAGTTGGGGTGAATAACAACCAGCTATCTTAACCCAGCCAGGTCTGTCTTCCCCCATTGGCATGTTCCCACCACCGCCTTTAAAACCTTGCTGCTGATTTGTTTACTCTGTCCTTTTTTCAAATTCCTTTCTTTGAGGGTGAAGCTGGGGTAGTCTAACAGCTCAGTGCTGCAAAGAGGGAGGTCCTTTTCCTTTTTGCCTGCTCTTTTCTCAGCCAGGCAGTCCCTCTTCTTTCTTTGGGCCAGCTCTGGCACTCATCAGGACTTTCACTGAGCTGGTTCAACTTGAGAATCTTCTCACTTTTTTTTAGCCACCTTAGCTGTCTTCAAGCCAGTGAATTGAACTGGCCCAGCATGGGGCTGACCTTCAGAGCTGGTGCAAGGAAAAGGACAGGAAGGAAGGAGGGAAGGAGAGGGAAAACATGAAATGACCGTTCAATGCTGGTCTGCCATTAGCTTTTTTTAGCTGGGGAGGTGTAACTTTACCCTAAAAGTCATCATTAACTTGAGTGAAATTAAAAAACAGTTAATGTAAAACCCAGCATAAGAATAAAAGAACCACATGCTATTTTGCTGCTCATGCACTGAGCTAGTCTTCATTAGAGAGAAACGGATTTTTGTGCACAATGTCTTGCACTCTCTAAGAGACTAGTTTTTGAGGTGGACACTGTATGTTGTGGCTTCCTTAGGCTCCTGAAAAATCCATTTTGCTCCATTCTATTCAATATGAGTATCAATATTGCCACTTTGCTTTAGACACCTGAGGATTTGGCCACAGGAAAGAAGTTCTGAACTTGCAGTGCTTACCTGCTAATAGTATTAAACCATTACAGAAGAATAAGAAGAGTAAGAACACAGGCTTTTGGACAGTAAAATCCTAATTCTTTTGTTAATTGTTAAAAAAATTCCTCTTTCCCACCTTCTATTCAGTGCCTTACAGAGCAGTCTAAGTCCAAGTAACATTACATTAAAAATAATGTGACTGAGGGATGAATTTTCCCCTGTAGAGGTGTGTAGCAAGACTACCTTCTCCTACCTAGAGAAATCGGAGGACTACGTTGTGCTGCAGATGTGCTTGTTTGTGTTATAAGTCATATGGTCATTAACTCCTGAGGAAAAAGAGTGGTCTCTGCCAACCAGTCTCCTACATACAGTACGTGGGAGACACATCATTTATGAGAAATGTTACTGAAAATGCTTTTTAATTGTTATGTGTCCTGCATCACCATTTCTGCACAGAACACTAGTTATCTTTAAAGTAAAAAAGTATATACCTCCTTTTTTCCTTCCTTTTAATAATAATAATAATAATAATGCTCTTTTCAAGACTGAAAAGCTTTTCAATCCATACCATAGAAGGTTCTTTCTTCTAGTTGCTTTACTCGGAGGTGCAAGTCAATGCATTCCTTTACGAAACCATCCAAAGATGTCTGTGCTGATCAGCCTAGGCTTTTACTTTTGCTAAGTTCTATTTCACATATGTTTGGATCCTCCAGCTCTCATATTGTTCACATAGACTCCATTTTTCCTACCGTAAACTTGCTCAGCATTGATACGTGTTGGCATGAGAACCGATACTGTGGTAGAGAGGAGCACTGCATTCTGAGCCAAAGTATTTAATGTAGCTAATAAGGGCTGCTGCTACCCTCTACCCCCATAGGCTGGGCTGACCTCAACTTAATCAGACAATTAAAAGTGGATTTCCAATAGAAAAAAAGTACGGTAAAATACGTGAGGTGTCATCATTATTATTTTTAAGTCCTAAAAGTGTATAGACAATAGTGATGAACACCTGGAAATCCATTGGCCACAACAGCATGGTCCTCTCATTTGGAATAGTGTGCAGCCACCCAGCTCCCAAGAGGCCCAAACTCACACAATATCCTAACTGATGAGCTGCAAAAACTACTGTGTTTATTTTTGTCTTAGAGAACTGCTGACTGGGACTGTCATGTATCGAGAAGTCTGTACAGTCAAAACAGTGGGTAGACTCTGCCTTTCCTTCCAGCTTACCCTGCCGTTTCTGAGATTGTAGAAATCAGCTGTGAAATGAGGGTTCAAAATACTTGTTTGCTCGTTTTGAACAAGTTCTGCTCCTCAGCTGGGACTGAACAGTATGTGGCAGAAAGTAAGATACCAACCTTCTTGCTCCTGAGAGTACCCATGGCACCCATAGCCATGGGTGATTGACACCACAAATTAGAGCAGCCTTAGGTTGGCTTCTGTTTGCACTGGCTTCTCCCGAAAGACCTTCAGCCTCCTGGATTCATGTCCTGAAACCACTGATCCTACTGAGATTGTAGGCAAAAGAGAAAGAAAATCATCAAGTGGCCCACTAAACTCAGTTTAGGACAGGCTAACTTGAAGAGAGAGCAATAAGCAACTTTATCCCACAGCAGAACCTAACACACACAGACACAACGATCTGCACCTAAGTAGAAGAACTATTTACACATTCATCTGTATAAAAAATGAAAGGCATCCACAGTCTATGGCCATTCTGGCAGATGAAGTCTCTGTAAATTGTGTTGCTGGGGACGGATTCAGGCTGTTGTGGAGACAGTGAGGGGTGCATTCTGAAAGTATTGAATAGCATGGCCTGCTGGCTGTCATTTCTCTCATGAATACATGACTTTTCACTCTGATTGAACAAAGTCCTCAACTGAAAGTCTTCAGGCAAAAGCTCTGGGATGCTGGATAAAAGCTGAAACAGGGCTGTCACTTGGTGGTGACATGTCACTAGCCACAGAAGACACTTTATCTGCTCCCCCGTCTTTCCTTCCATGAACATTTTCCATTTCATGTCAGGAAGAAGCTACTCCAGAAAGTACAGTCTGGGTGCTAGACAGTGCCAGTCATGTCTGAAATGCTGTTAAAAGCAATGTGGGAAAACAGAGGAGTTCCTCACTGGGATCAAAGTTACTCATCCCCACTGAGTGCCCTTCCCTGAGCAGCTCAGAGCTGAGTATCACAAGCCTGGTTTGCTAAACTCACTTGAAACATTCCTGCGGACAAGACATTTAGCCTTCCTCCCAAGGAGGATGGTTCCTGAGGGGGGGAATCGGCACAGGGCAGCTGGAGGGAGAGGCAGTTTCGTGCTGCAGGTGGGGCACAGCTTTGGGGAAAAAGGCACCATTTCCACAGCTGCCCCTAGAGAGGTTTTAGGGAAAGCCAGTAACTTTTCAGGTGGCCAGTGAAGAGAAATGTTCAGGTTTGGTTGCAGCGTTAGCTTGAAAGGAAGTTGAATAACATTAGCTTTCTGAAGAGTCCCCAAATCATGGGACAACAATAAATCCACAGTTGGACACTGCAGAGATGATTTTTAGTTGTGTTCTTTTTAGCTCTGTTTTAGTGTATCCTTCTCAGATCTGGCTTAACAGGACTTTGGAATTATGCAGTATTTTTGCCACTTTACTCTTGTGGTGCTTTGATACAGATATTTTCTTAAGCTGTAAAAATAGCCTGTGATTCACAGTAGTGCTAAAGCAGCAGATAAAGGCAGATACCCATATCTAGATGGGAATGAGTTTTATTTTTCTGTACCTCATTTCATCCCTGGAGACCAAATATGTCTATAAAATATTAGAAAACTGTGAAAGCAATGTGAACTCCTAGGGGTGATAATGCTATATAAACTAAACAGGATGAAAGAGATCCCAGTAAGTATACAGGCTTGGCTGTATCCGTTACAATGGTACAGATATAATTGCTTACAGTTCTAGCCTCAAACATGAAAAAGGCCTGCCATTTGGTCATTCCACATTAAATAAACGAGAGATAATGCTTTGATGTACTGACCTTCTTTTCCTTTGAGGGTACCTATTTAAATCTGGTAACACCTCGCCTGTAATGATGAACAGTGAGGGTCTGAGTCTGCTTTCAGATTGGCGAGCAAGGTCAGATCGTAATCCCAGTACAAACGAAGTTGCGTGAAGCCTTAGTGCTCCTTGCTTCAGAGAGAAAAAACACACAGCTCTGCCTAGCACCAGCTCACAGCTCTTGAAGTCTGCTTTGTTTCACCTGAAGTTATCTCAAATAGCTTCCCCTGCCCCTCCCCAAATGATCCTCTGCTCTGCACAGGCCAGATCTGTTCTTAACAACTTTTGTTAACACAGTTGTGTGAGCTGGTAGTGTAATTTTTTTTTTTTTCCTGATACTTTTACACGGACAGATTCCCTAACATACTTCTAGTTGAAACATCAAATCCTTCTGCCAGCATAATTTGTTTCATCCAAGGGATGGGTGAGGCATACTTGTCAATAAGGATTGCATCTGCACCGGAAGGATGTCTCATAGAGCTTCACCAGCAAATCTTTTTATTTCCTAAGAGTGGGTCTTAAGCCAGGTTTGCATTTAGATGGCTCTGTCAGGACAGCAATTCTAGCAAGCCCTGTTGACAGCCCAATAGATAGATTATATATCTGCAAAAGTGAGCTTTCTACTTTGTAAAAATCCTTTAACTGAAAATGACTGTCCATAAACCGAATCAAAGCATAGGACCTGCTGTTCAGAAGTTTGGGCATCACTCCACCAAGGTACTTTTAAAAAATTTACTTGAAAGGGCTTGCTTCAGATAAAATATCGTCAAGGCAGCATTTCTGCAGGATGCCTTAAGAATGAAGTCTTCTTATCTGCAAACAATCATTTTCATAGTGTCCAAATGTTTTTTAAAAATTACTTTATTGGCTCTGTCCAATCTACACAAATTACTAGGTAGGGATAAGAAATAATCGGGGGGGGGGGTGTTAAGTTTTTCTTTTTAATTTGATAATAGAGTTGAAAATTTAGGGACAGAACTTTGGTTTAGATCAAGCCAAAGAAAATGTTAAGCATTTCAGCAAGTAAAAATTATTATATCAGTAAAAGTGAACTAAAACCCCCAGCTATCTCAAAATACTAGCCAAACCCACAAAGTTGTTGGGTTTTTTTAAGTTTCAATTGATTGTATTTTTTTCATCACATTCTTTTACAGAATGGCATTTAAATTCACAAATAATTCCAGTCTCTTTTTATGGCGAACATCTTACTTATCAGTAATTTTGTTTAGAACGGTTATCCTGTTCTTGCTTTTTCATCTGGTTTTCAAGACAGAAATAGAATTAAAGTAACAAACCCAGAAATACTGCTAGAGGTTTTTTGGTTGGGTTTTGGTTGTGGTTTTTTTTAATGAAGATTTTTTTATGGTAATATGTATCTAATTAACAAAAGAGAACAAAAGCAATGACATTTTCATCCTTTTGACCTTACAAAGTTTCATGCAAAAATCTTTTGTTGTTGATTTTTCTTACAGAAAAGAAGCCGCAAAGCTTGAGTTGCCATTTTACATCTCCAGATAAGAGAGCTGTGTTGTTATTTGGTCTAGGTGCTAACTTTAATAACAGTTAATTTCACTATTTGACATGACAGTATGATTTACGTTAGCCATGTGCCCAGCACTAAGCCATCAGATATTTTCTTTCTTCCCAGTTCATGCAAGCAGAATATTCCAAGTACATCTAAAAGGTGGATAGCAGTGAACTTTTTAAAATAGTTTGTATTATTTTATTTAACAGTCATTGGCATAAAAGACTGGGTGTGGGGTTCAACCCTATTACATTTAGCCATTGGAAAGGTTGCCTGTCACTGTGAAGTAACATTTGAGTATTGATTGGGTATTCATGTCAGTGGGACTGACTTCAGTCCCATTGATTTCAGTGGGAATTGGGCATTTCTGAAAATCCTACTTGACATCTACCTACAATGTTAAATGCCAAATTGCTCTAGAAAACCCTGCCTCTTGGACACTAATATAATATTTTTAAAATGCTGTGTAAGTTCCTGTGTGATTTAGGCAGTTTTGAAAGTTCAGACCATCTGATAGCTTATTTAGGGGAAGTACAGATATTGCCTGCTTTCTTAGACCTTGAACCCACGTAGGGTAGGACAATACTTGGTCCATCTTCCACCAGCAGAAATTATCTGGTATAGATCTTCTTCTTTGGTCTATTTTCTTATTTATATACGTAGTTTAAAAATCAGGCTTGGATAAAAGAGCTGTTATCACAGCACGAGTACCTACAAGTCAGTAGAGATGGGTAAACTCTCCATGTATGTGTACATAGGCCACAGGTAGTACAAAGTCAAAGGGATTATTTTAAACCTCTTCAAACTATTTCACATTTGGTGAAGAATGAAAACACACATATAACTTGGCTTAGTTAATATGTAGTGTTTTGGTAACTTACAGTAACCTGAGGATGTCTCAGCTCTTAAGCTGCACAGTCAAACTTAAATCTGGATTCCAAATACTTTCAAAAGGTGTGCTTTGATCTAGAATTTGACCCAATAATGATTTATGGATATTTAGGAAAGTTCAGAACAATCTGTGAGTTCCAACTTCTAATATATGCTAGAATCTGAGAACAGAATCTGTTTGAATTTTGCGTCTGTACCCATCTTTAATTGTTTGCAGGTTTCCTTTTTAATCTGCATTATTTAGTTAGTTAGTTAGTTATGCCGTGTAAAGCCAGCAGTCTGAAGAAGAATGGAAAAGAGCTGTGATAGCTGGTTACTTTCTATGTTCTTTTATTGGTATGATAATCAATGTCAGGACAATAAAATTTGCATGTGGTTGGTTTTGGATGTTAGGCATGTCTGTGTACTGTCATGCAACAAAGACATTTTTATTGCTTTTCACAAGTCTTGTAGTGTACAAATTGCAGCACAATATTGACAGAATAGCTAGTAGTAGATCTAGACTGCACATCAGTTCAGTAGTAAGGATAAGAAAACATCAGTACTTCAGTTGGATTGGATTCCACCCTTTTTAAATATTCATATTTGATCAAACACCATGGAATAATGCACATCATATACACGTCTTATTCTTGAGGTATCTCAAAAAGAAATTTCTGTTAATCTTTCGACTTTTGAGAAGTGAATTCCAAGGGTCCAATATATACAGCTTTTCCCAGCGGGAAAGGAAAAGAGGGAGGGAACAAGAGTGAACCTACAAGCTGGTAAAAATGTTAAAAAGAAAATAAGGAGAGGACAGTTCACGTTTCAGTGTTTCCTTTGGTACTGCATGATAACAGTCATTCCACCTGTGTTCTGATAGTTTCTCATGACCACAGCAGCTGACTGCTTGAAAAAACAACCAAATAAAAAACTTCATATAAAGAAATTAGCACATCTATTTATTTTTTTTTTCCTCTTCTTTTGCTGCCACTCAAGCCAACTTTCCTTTCCACTTGCCTGGAAGCAGCTGCGCTTCCACTTTTTAATTGGAGAAGCAGTGCTGCTTCATATGAGTAGCATTGGCTTTTGGCAGCTTGAGATGTGTTAAATTCAATCAAAATACCCATGAGCAGCAGAGAAATCAGGCGTTTTTTTCTTCCCACTCATTACTTGTGAAACCTGAATCTTTTCCCAGGTAGCAAGCCCTTCAATTTTTAATTCACTTTTTAATATTTTTTGCGTTTAACCAGGTTAAGTCGAAGAAAGGTAACATTTTATATATATTATGAATTTGTGTAGATGAATGAGATTATTCTGAGAAAACTGCTTATTTTCCACCTATCATTTCCCAGGCTGGTATGTCATTGTTATGAAATGTCATGTCTCTTTGCAGACTGCCTGAAACTGATTGACATAACTGGAGAGGATGCCTTGGAACTATTTCATGGGAGTTGAGGGCATTTGGAAAAAAATTCACTTGTCTAAAAAATCACAGTTTGAAAGGGGGGAGGGAATTAAATATCTCTGCATAAAAAACCCATGTTTTTGAGCATGTAAGTTTTTTTTAAAAAAACTGTTTCATTTCCAATTCAAGATGATGTTTCAAATTAGGGGAGGAAGGAAAATGCCCTTATTTCTCATTTTGACACTGTTTTCATGAATAAAATAGTGGATAGGTCTAGTCATTGGCTAAATTGGAAAATATTTAAACTGCCTGGAGAAAACAGGTTGCATGATTTTGTCAAGGCCTTGTGCATGCTTTTACAAGCAACATCTCTATACATCAATCTAAATATTCTACTCTGCACCCATTTAAGTTAACAAGTCTTATCTCTCTAACTAATGTTGAATAATGGAGAAGGGACTGGCAGAAAGAAGCGAAATCTGTGTCATGTATTTCAATGTTAAAAGAAAATTGAAAAAGCAAAGTTAAATCATAAAACCTGTCTTGTTCATCTGATGTCAGAGGAACATGAGACTGGAATGGATCATGGAAGGGATGTAGTTGAAATAGACATGGCTTATTAGTGATTTGTCACCTGCAACATCCTGCATTCAGCTTGGATAGCTCTTCTGTAATCTATATCATATCTGTACTATCCTACCTATGGAATGTGTTGACATCCAGAATGGCTTAATTCTCAGAAACATAATTGGTAAAAATAGTGGGGAGAACTGGGGACACATGAGTGGAAGGGGGTGCTTGCATATCACCAAGCACAATGGGAAAGCATAGTAATGCAGACAATTAGGCAAGGAAGATGCAGCGAGATACCCTGGCACAGAGAAAGGGAAGAGGAATTACAGACTGTGGTCAGCAGGGAGTGTCCTGGCATCACACAGGGCATCCTCAAGCCTTCAGTAGTAGCTTTGAAGCTACCTATGGTTGGGAGACCATCTGGAGTGATGAAGCTTGCAGCCCCATTCTACTAGAATATTACTTAGCGAAATCAGCATTGCTCTCTTCTCCAGACTAGGACATCCCTCCAAGCATCAGAAAAGTATTCTTAGTGCTGTTTAGATCTTCTACATAAATACACACTTAAATAATTTATTGAAATATCTATTACGTAGCTGTTGTACAGGAACGCTTTGGTTTGTCATTGAATATGTATAAGGCAAACATTTTCCCTTAAATGATTGCCTGTGGATCTGCTTGGGTTTGTTGTACCAATTTGTATTTAGGACATGCTTTCCTGGAGGAAAAAAATCCAAGCTACAAAATTTGAACAGACAAACAAAAAACTTTTATGGAAATGTATAGGAAAAGTGATTTCCTGGTACAATACAAATTCATACTTTTTATTTTTTTACTTTGCAATGCTAAAATTAATTAGATGAACAGAACAATCCCTATGCAATTTTCATGTGTATATATTTAAAATATCTCAAAACAGAATGCAAGGATAAGGTGGAAGAGGGAGAAGGCAGGAAGGAAGAGATGTAGATGTGGTCTTTATGACTCAATGTTTTAAATTCTTTTCTACTGTAGCTGTAAAATCTCATGGGACCCAGTGCATCTGCCAAGGGTGTAAAGGAGGTGATAACTTGATCCACATACTTTTCAAACTGATGAGGGGATCTTTTCAGATTGTGTACATCAGTGTCTCTATTCCAGAGGACAATGATTGATTTAAATTTCTTCCCTAGAAACAGATCTTGGTTCCCTCTAGAATCAATGGAAGTAGTAAGACTGCCATTATAGCTATTTAACTTAAATGTTGTGTCTACCTCTCTTTGAGTATTTAAGGGGTCATAGGCTAACTGGTCTGGCAGACCTCGAATTGCTCTGATTCATTCAATGCTTTCTTGAACTTCAGTTTAAGTACCCACTATTCATTCATCTTAGATGTCACATGTCACAGGAGATAATCTCTCCACATATATGTTTAGTCCCCTTAAACATATTCTTTAAAGGGAAGAACATTCACCTACAAAACAGGACAGCTGGAGTGAGGTGCTTGGACGCATTTGTTCTTGGTGTAGTTGTGTCTTCAGTGAAATCTGTAAAACTCACTTTTTCTTCAGTGGGAATAGTGGCTGCCAAGTCAGAATGATTGTCTGAAAACTGTTCTTTATGTCCGCCTTCAAGTGTCTCAGTTGAATTATAAAATAAAAACACCTCAATGCCCAACAGCCACTAGCTGTTAAGTAGAGTAAATCTGTGAGCCAAGATCTGGTATTTGTGAAGACATCTTTGATCAGGACAGCACATGCTAAAGGGAAGTGGATTGAGGCTGATGGTGAACTGATAAGGCTGATGACCACTTTTGTACTGATTTTTCCACCCAAGATGGAAATTGCTGGGGGGGAAGGAGCAAGTTTCTAAGCTAAGGCCAGCACACTCAAGCTCTGCAGACCTGATGAAAATGAAGGAGTGGCTTCAACTAGCATCACAGTAATTTCTCAGGCACAATATTTTTAAATTTTGGCAACTACATCTCCACCCAGAAATTCATAGGCAGTCACTGTATGTTCCTGAGCTCCCCAGTAGCTGAAGTCCTGATGAAGCACAGGGTGGTAGGTTAGAACACGGATGCCTACTCTGCTCAGGTATCTGGATGGTCCATAACTGGCCTCACATAGAGGACTTAGCTACTGTCGGTACTGCAGAAACGAAATAGGTCCTGATGAAAATGTGGGGCCACAAAGCAGAGAAAAGGATGAAACATCTAGCAAATAGGAGAGGTCTCTAGAAATATCAGTCCACCACTTGCCTACAGAGCAAGAAAATAAGTAGGTGTGATAGATTTGATGTCTGTTCTGCAACTGGCACCTCCAGCATTTTCCACCAGGTGAAAAACCTGACTGTGAGACATTTCTCAGGTGCCCAATAAAACCTTTACTAATCTTGTTTTGGAAGAACCTAAGCAGGGGTGAACTTGATTTTTTCCAGATGCTTGTCCAGCTCTTTTCCCTGTTCTTTTCATATATCCATATGCAGTTCATTTTCTCACTTTCATCTCAGAGGTTAATTTCTTACTCAGAAACAGTCCAAGAGAGCAAAAGTTGTCTTAGGGTGGTGATGATCATGAAGTAGACTAAATTCAAGAGTGTTGTTTTCTCAGACTGATATTATTCATTTATATGCTTTTGGTGTGGATGGGGTGTTAGTGAAATGCCTTAAATATTGTACTCTAGACCAGAGGCATGAGTTCACACCTTACTCCAGATTTGTTCTGAGAGTTGCTCCTAGTCAATGGACCTGTAAGCAACATTTGAATGCATCATTCAGGCTGAGGAACCACAGGCCATCAGATGTTAGCACCTATCTGTCACTCTTTTCTATGCTTTTGGTTAGAGAAGTTAGCATGTCTCAACTACACTGGTGGACAAACTGCACTCATACCAGACATATACTGTACCAAACTTTGAAAATTGCCACTTTGTTCTGCAGGTATTTGGCTTTCAAATAAATAATTTTTGTAGGTTAGTTACACGTGAGGAAAAGAAACCCAAAATATGTGAAAGGGGAACTTGGACATGCCAGGGTGAGAGTTTTCAGTAAAAGGGTAAGATTAGCAGACAGGTAAACTTTCTATGCTGTGTGTTTGTGCTGTGTCAGAGATATTTGAATGACAAGTCAACTGTGTGTGCACAAAGACTCTGGAAATGAGCCACATGCTCTGGAGTGTTCACTATTATGCCCAATTAGGGGAAATAGTGAATTTAGCGTGGGGTGGACCATTGCCTGGTACAGCACAAAAGACATTCCTAATTGATTTTCCTTGGTGTGAGAGGTTGTATGACAAAGGCATTTAAAGTAGCCAGGTAAGGATCTGACCATACCCTTCCTAACTAGGACTGCACATGCATATATTACTTTGTGTGACTGTGATGACAGAAAATTACACTTCAGCTCTGCATGCAGCCTAGATATTCTAGGAATGATGCCATAGGCAAAATGAGGGCAGCCCAGAGGGAAAAAAGAAATTATTTCTAAACTTCCATAATCCTTTTTATCTCCTATCTCAAAGTGAACTCTTACCTCCCCACAAGAGAGAAACCTCCTTTTTTCTCTTTATGTGAATTCGTCCATCCAGGAGAGAACAGAATTAATTCCCTCAGAGTTTATTCCATGTAGGTAGTGATTGGAGAAAAAAAACCTTCTTTTTTCTTTGCAATAAGCTCCTCACTACATATCTATACACTAAGGGGACAAATGCATCTCTTTGTTGACATCTGGTAAATATAATAGCCATAATCATAAACAAGGGTGTCAGTAATGCTGGTGGAATATCTTCGGGAAGAAATAAGGAGCTAAGGTCAGCAAATACATGTTTGACACAAAGCAAGGAGTCAAGGTAAGACTTAGGAACTAGAAACAATTCTTCAGTTAGTGTTACTGGTCTGGAGCAAATAGAGATGTTTCCTCTGTACGGATGGCCACCAAAATATGCCTCAGGAGCATGACTATTGTCTGATAGGGTAGTTGAAGATGCAAGGTAGCTTTAAACAGGAACAGATAAAATGTCATTTAAATATACCAAAAAAACCCCAAAACCCCCCAAAAAACCCACCAAGAAAAAAGTGTAATGTGGTTATACCAGAACACTGTGGTGTAATCATTACATATGCTAAAAGTACTGCTGGCTGGATTCCTGACTGGAAGATGATGGTAGAACTGCCTGGCTACTAAATGTGTCCCCCTAGGAAACCACAATGGTTCAGCTTACCTTCTCTGCTGGCAAGAAACCCTGGAAGCATGGTTTAAGGCATAACTATGATGTGGCCTTTGGAGCAGGTGACACCACAGGTAGCAGAGGTTATTTCATGAGGAAGCCCAGGACTTTCCCACAGAGGATGCAGGGTGATCTGCTGGAAAGCTGGTGGATGGTGAGTGAGAAGCAGAGCAGAACATGTTTGGAGCCAGGTTTCTATCCAAGTTGACTTACCTGGATACTACTGAAAATCTGTCTTAATGTTTTAGCCTCTATATAGGAGCCAGCAGTAACCCATACTGTGGTTTGAAAGTTTCCATGGCTTCCTGAGTGTCCTAAACAAGCTGTACCCTAGACTCAGCATAAGGCTTTTGGAAAGCCCCCACAACAATCTGATGCAAGCACTTCAAACGAAATAAAGACTTATGTTCTGTCCACTTCCAAACTACTAGGAAATAATTTCACAGTTTCCTCTTGAGGTGTTTTTCCATGTCAGGATTTTCTACACTACTCATTGCCACCATGCCTGATCTTAATCTACAGCTGCTCACTGAGAAATGGAGGCATAGATAAGTGGTTTGCTCAAGGTTGCACAAGAAGTTCAAAGCAGCACTTTGAATTAAACTCAAGTCTTGGGACTTTTATGTATTACTCATTAGGTTTTCCTCCTTCCCTTTACCTCTGGGAATGGAAAGAGACCACAAACCCCACACTTCTTAGAGCAAATTACCTGCTTTGCTATTCTGTCTTTCAAACTTTGCCATAAATTCCACTTCATTAACATTGGCCGAAACACCTTAGTGAGCTGCACTGCTTGGGTTATAAAATGTGTCTGGTGAGTAGGCAGGAGAATCTCTTTAGCCACAACCATGCAAAAGAGCAGGATCAGGGAGCTCTGGCTTTTCTGACGTGAATTCTCCATTAATATTAAGGAACACAGATTATTTTTTTTTTAGTTGCTTACCACTGTATTGAAGTGGCAATGTCTCTTACCACACACTGTGGAAAAAGGTTTGGCACTCTCTGCTAGTGGATGATGATTTCAAATGGACAGCCTGTGCAACACTGTAGATTAAATCCCATCTGGATTAAGTCTTTCCTCTCTGAGGCATGCCTTGGAGTGACGAACTAGCCAGCAACTCAGCCCATCTGCAGATCATTACTGGTATGTGTGACAAAGGAAACACCTGAGCAGGGAAGCAGAGCAGTATGCAGAGTTCACAGGCAGGTGTTGCTGTCTAGGGAACAGGTTGAGTTCTGGAGGGCACCTGGAAAGTCTGAGACCACCAGTGTTTTTAGCAAAGCTTGGCTATTCACCTTCTGTGCAGTGCTCTGATAACCTAAGCATCAGGTGCAGCAACAGGGGAGAGATGCTGAACTTTCATGAAGAATGCAAGAAAATAGATAAATCCTTCTCCTGTTTTGAAAGGGTATGTGACAGTCAGATCCTGAAGTATCTGAGCTGAAGCTGAAGATACTTATCTGGAGAATTAAGTTTGTCCGGCTTTGAAATTCTAAAAGCAGTAAGGTACTACAACAATGTTGAAGTGATGTTTGCTCTATTCTGTTGGTGGGCCAGTTCCACAGACCTGGAGACAGAAATGATCTACTGACTTTCCATCAACTTCAAACAGAGTCTGTAGCAGACCAGAATAACAAGGAGACGAGGTTAATAAAGGGTTTTTTTAAAGAACACTTGCAGCTTTCTATTGGAATATGTTGAAATGCTGGGAAGTGAACATTCACCAACTCCACACAGCTGTTATTTACAAAAATAGAGAAACACCTTCCTTCATTGGGAGGTTGTATTTGCAGTTTTATTTATCAAGACACTTATGAGAAAAGGTAGTTTGTGGCTGACAGCGTCAGAGAGAGCTGAAAGGACAGACAGGAGAGTAGAGATTTGGAAGGCAGTGGGCAACTGGAATAGGTGGAGAACCAGCTCACAGCTTCTGCTCATGCTGAGAAGTAAGCTAAAAAGGGCCCTGGCAGGCTGCATGCTTCCTTTGCACCTGGGCTCAGATATCTTGCACTGTTATTGTTTCAGGAAAGTCTCGGCTTCTCAGAAAACCCCATATAAAATGGATATAACAGGATTCAGAGTCACAGCCTTGGAGGAACAGTATTAGTTGAGAGCACCTTCAAAGAAATGGGAACATTTTTTTTTTAAATTTGATTTTACTTGCTTGAATTTTTCAGGGTGGAGACCATCTAAAATCCAATGCTGCAAAACCACTGTCCTTCCAAAATTCTGTGGCTTTGTGGAAGTCAGAACAGGTCTCTAGTTTTTGTTTCATTCATCTCCGTACACTGCAACAACAGTACATCTGTGTTTTTATTCCTTTCCAAGTAAGGCATGTGAAATGGGGGGAATAAAGGCATTACCAAGGGCAATAGACAATGGAAGATTGACCCAGGTATATGTTTAGCTAAATTAAGGAAAGGGAATGCGAGTGACATAAACAAGCATCTGGGAAGACAGCTACTGAATTTCCCCACCAGTAACATCTCTTGAAAGCTGCTATCAGCAGCACTCAAAACTCTTTGATGTGAGGAAAGACAAGGCGGAGTGCACAGCTTCTTTATGCTCCTAAGCAGTTTTCCCCTCGGAGACAACTGTGTGATCTACTGTTCGTAAAGATATTTGAATGTGAAAAGCAGGAATTGGGTAAATTAACCTTTGGTATAAAGTACCTCAAATACCTTGGGTTCAAAAGCTTAAATTGCACTTGAATGTTGCTGAACTACTCTTCAACTTATCAGAGTTAGAAAAGGGACAGCAAGAGAGAACTGAAGGACAAAATAGGCTGGAATGGAACAAGTAGGCTCAATGGGCACACTCAATGGGCACGTTCAGAACAACCAGGCGATCAGGCCCAGCCAACATGGGTTCATGAAAGGCAGGTCCTGCTTGACCAACCTAATCTCCTTC
>VZTL01075340.1:14453-54245 GCA_013400535.1 Scopus umbretta
ATTTTTTTTTTTTTTTTTTTTTTTGGCTACTGAGTTCTTTAAACATGGCCTCTATGAAGGCAGCAACCAATGAGTGGCTGGTGCTGAAAGATTAACAGTGAAAGTTTTTAGTGCTGACAGGTTGTGGTTAACTGATGAGCAGCCTGGCCTAGCGAGACACACAATTCCCTCGAGAGCTTCTTTTAAGCTTTCTCTTTTATGCATGGGTAACTAACCTGTAGCTCAGGCGCAGCTTGTGTGCTACAGCTTTTGCTGTAACCAACAATAAGACACTATTAACGTGGAGGCTGCTTGATAATGCATTTGTGGGAGGAAACTAGCTTGCTGGGGCCAGTAAGCTTTCCAGAATTGTTGGGATTTGGCTGCAACCACCCCCCCACCCCACCCCCATGCATTTCTTAATGGTTCTGAAGACCTGTGGGAAGCTCATGTTGTTTCCCTTCAGTGATGGAGAGCTCTCCTCTATTTTATGAGATCCGTGGGATATATCTTACTGGGATAGAAAGGGTGGTCGCTTTTACTCTTTCAGTTCTCCATTGTATTTAAGACAACATACTATGGGCCCGGAAGAAGAAGCAAAAAAAAAACCCTATACTGTGAAACTTTTTGCACATATATTTTAATTATTTCAAATGTATTTGCCTAACAGCAGATTGCGCAAGTTGTTTCAAGTTTTGTTCACTCCTTGTTTTAGAAAGAATTTGACATTTGGGCTGTGTGCTGTGTGATGCTTTGGTGCAGCCCCTTGTTAGCAAAAACATCAGGACATGGACCTGTGCCTTGAAACACATCAAACCAGTGGTTTTCTAAGGGTATCGTCTATGAAACACAACGTGACAGGTCTCCCTTCACCTCTGTCCTGCAAGCTGGTATACATCAAATACCTGCTGCCCTGCCTTTGCATGGTTACTTACCTTGTAAATTTTCAGATTTTTTTTTTAATACAGTTTGTTCAAACTTCTTCAGGCACGTAGGCACCGCTGACCTACCTTTGATGTTTCAGATGTACTATCTGTTGCTACAAACCAAAAAATATGCCAAAAGATTTTTAATTGATGTGTTTACTATTATCATAGGAGATAGTAGCTCTGGGCAAGACACAAAGTGCTGTTTTAGTTGAATACAGCAACAGTCCAGAAAATTTACAGTGAAGTACAAGGTTCAAGGCAATGGGGAGTTACATGTAGACAAAGAAGCACAATAATACTGTGTCATCACTGGCCCAAGCCAAACTCTTGCTGACTGTTAGCAGATGTCCTTAGTATTGAGTGGGTCAGCCAAGTACTTGTACATCTTCTGAGCACTGATGTAGAAAGGGGAAATGAGTAGGAAAGTCCGTGGTTAATAGTCAGCGGTGAAGTCAGATTGTCCCATCAAGGAATGTCTCTCTTAAGTGTTAAAAGTGATAATGTAACTGCAATTCCAAAGATTTATTAAGAATGAAGAAACCCAGAGTGAGGTTGTTTTTAATCTCTTCATAAAACTGGAGCATAGGCTTGCACAAGTCAATGGTGTTACTTGCCATCTTTGGCCTAGTCCTTTCCATGCAGCTGTTCCTTTACAATATTGATTCACACCTAAAGCAGCTTCTCCTCCTGTTAAAACCTTGCTCGGTTTTACAGCCACTCGGGTAAATTTTGTCAATCCATGAGTGGGCAAAGTCTCAAGGGAGCTGTGTAAAGGGGATGCTTCAGTAGATGGCACTCTCCCTCTGAGTGAGGATGAGCAAATACCTCAGCCAAAGAGTTTGATGCAATGAGAGCAGCTTCCTTTATACTCTACAGAAATAGCACAGAATGCAAACAAAGCTGTACCTAGCTTTGCAATGAAGTAACCCCTGGCAGTTTTTCCCAAATCTGGATCTATCAAGTCCTTACATCTGGCTTCCTCCCCGCTTGTACGACTGTAGTCGGTTTCTGTTCAGCCTGAATTCCCCCTGAAATCTTAATGGCGAATATGTACATAGACGGACAGATGCACACACACATTTATTATATATATATATAAAATATATATATATATATTTAAAAGAGCTTAGTAATAATGTAGGTTGCACGCTTCAGACTCGGGGTTTAGAACTGTTCTGCTTCCTCAACCACTTTCTTCTACTTCACTATTTTATTTTACTATCCTGTCAATGGTAGATCTAGTTCAAGAACTCAGCCTTTGTTTTGTTGTTTATTTATTGTTATTTTGAAGCCACAAAATTTCATAGATAGAGCAGTCACACTGAAATAGTACAAGCGAGGAGGCCTTAGCTGCAGGTATGGGGACAGTGAAGACCTGCTAGGCATTAGGGGAGCTATCGGCTTTTCAATCAAATCTGTTGCTAACCAAGCAGTAATGCACAGCTATCACCTTACAGCTTTCTAAACTGTATGGTGTTTCCCTCACCCCTGAACAGCAAGGTGAGAGAAGAGAGTGGAAGAAATGTGTATAACACAAAGGTTGCGATAAAAAAAATTATATGGGACAAATTCATAACATGCAAATTTAGTTAGTTCAAATTCTTAAAGTTTTGGATTCTTGAGTAGTATAAGTATATTCTTTCAATGTACTGCTTTTTAAGCGTTCCTTTAAGTATCTATTTTCTTATCTGACTGGCACACAAGTCAAATAAGACTCCATACTTTCTCAATCCCTGCCTCTGTCCTACACTCCCCAAACATCTTTTCCACTGATTAAAATCACAGTGATAACAGTACTTCTAAAATCCAGAACCTGAAGCTATCATTTTCTTCCTTTAAGAGGTAAGCATTTGCTACCATAACTCAAAGCAAGCTACTCAAAGTACTACTGATTTTTTCCCCCTTCTACCTCTGCAGTCTTGTTCAAGACTGACGTTTAGTTTAATCATATCTAGTTCAAAACATATCTAGGTCATGAAAGTAATCAAAAAAGTTTGGTTTATGGTTGCAACCTTTACAGCAGCTATTGTGAATTCAGAAGAGGTTTGAAGACCCACAAATCAGCCTTCTACACTGGCTTTCAAGAAGTGATTTCGAATCAAAGAACAATTTCCTGACTGAATCATCAAACTAAGTATTGGGACACGTGAGTTTTATGCCTTGAAGGAAATTATAGCATAATTTTCAGGTGTGGTGCATTTCTTTAACTCACATTTATTTCTAATGGAGTTACAAGAGCTCAGCACCTCTGAAACTTATTTTTAAGCCATTTTGGGAATATCTTCCTTACGGATACATTGGAAAGCTGTTTTAATGTTTGTAATACATTTTGAAATGCTTAGTAAGAATATGTTACAGAAATGCAGTCATTACAAACAAGTGTCTCATTGAAACAGTGCTGTTTTTTTCTCATCTCCATGCAGTACAGTTCAAAAAAAGTGCAGTAGACTTAAAAAAAAAATCTGGCAGCAATTAAACCTTTCAGTTCTGTAGACAGGACAGAGCAAGAGACAGAAGGCGCATGTGATGGGTTCCCAGGGATCTGCCACCTCATTGCTTTTAGGATGAAAGCTGAAGGGTGGAAGATGATGAGCAAAAGGTGAAGAGCAAGTGCTGGCAGAAGCAGGACCTGACAATCGCGTGGTTTCCATATATTTTAGAAGATCCCTACTGAAAGGGTCCAGAAGATATCGTAAGAAAATAGGCATATTCGTTTGATAATAGTAAGAAGCCAGACAGGATCAGAACTTGGTGGGTTTGCAGAACTGGTCAAGGAAGCAGCCGGAAGAATCAAAGTCTTGATTCTTTGTAATGGATTGCATTGTCTAATGGAGGTCTCATACCTTTTGGTTTATGGGCGTAGGTGGGTTTATCTGTGCCACGTGGTATTTATGGTCAGGAAAATTACATCCTGTGTAAATAAGAGAAGAAATAGCAGTAGCTGGACAGACCAGTAAGATTTGGGTGAGCCTGTTCAGTGTGTGGAGATGGGTGCAGAACAAAGGGTTGATTTTCAGACATGATTTAGTTAGAAACTTAAGATCTATTAAAGGACAGTGAGGCTAAAACTTACCAATAAATGTATCAAATGCAATGGTTAGAATAAATCCATCAAATCCATGGACAAAGAGAAGTTAATAAAAGTGATCAACACTCAGCAGACCAGTACCTACTGGTTTCATAATGAAGGTGACCTTGAATCAAACTGGATTTTACTGGAAACCTCAGGAATATTAGAAGTGTCACTTCATGCCACATTAATTAGACCAAGGCCATTTGTGAAACTGTTCAACCAAGGGTGGGCACATGCACCACGCTGGTGAATTAAGCAAAAGGATGGAGCAAAAGCAGAACTGCTCTTTTTTTCCTTTTGCTTCCTTTTTCAGCATGAAAACTGCAGATGATTTTTGCGTCCTTCCATTGCCAGATTATCCAGCTCACTCTGCAGGGTTTGCTTGACAGGAGGAAAACATAGTTCTAAATGCATTTGGCCACTGTATTTTTTTTTTTTTTCAGTTTTCTGTTGCTGATTTGCAAAGTCTCAGTTGACTGAGTTATGAGGTGTTTGCCCAACAGGTCCTTTGTTCTGGTCTGGGCTTCAGCGAAAACTGGAAAAACCTGTTCGCGTGCTCCGTTTTTTTTGATCTTCCTCTCCCATTGGCAGCTGCAGCTTGTACACATGCAGACAAGGTGGTGCCTGCCTTTCATGTGGAAAGCTGCCTTACAAAAACTGAGGTTGCTTTTTCCATTATCCCAGAGCTTTTCTGTCCTCATGGAGGCTTTGGTGGATGCTCCAGGAGTTAAACTCTGTTTGTTCTCCACAAAATGTGTTTAGGTCATAATTTTATTTTTCTTCAAGCAAAGGGAGGCTGTTTGAGCATGGCTCCAGTCCAGCCTTTTAAATAATATTTTGTAGACTCCGGGAGATCTGCGGAAACCAGCCTTGTTGTGCAATGTAGTTTTTTGGATTTAGAAGCTTGTCTGCTTTAGAGCAGCTGCACATGGTGTAGTGTTAACACCTGTAAGACAGGACAGAAAGTTAGTGTAAAACGTGGACAAGTTGGGAAGAAACTTCTTTCCATCTCCTTCCTTTTCCTTTTGCTTTGTGCTGCTGTTGGAACAAGAATGGGTCAACTGTGTGGACGATGCATGGAGCTGCTGCGGGACTTTGTGGCCTTTGTTCAGAGGATGTCCTCCGACTTGGTGCATAGCATCAAGGAATGCTTAACTCTGATAAGCAAATGCTCCTGTTTAAAACAAAAGAGCTCTAAAGCCAGACAGCTGTACAAGCCCATCCTGCAGCCTCATGAGAGGGTGACAGCACAGGAGTTTCTGCAGCATATTGAAACAGGTAAGAGGGCTTGGTTTTTTTTTTCTAAAGGGTTGGGAAAAAACAAGGAAGTTTGTCTTGTGAGTTGAGAACAGATTGCTGGCTGAACTGCTATGGCGTGGCAGGAGGCAGCTTGGTCATATCGGAAAGGCCAGAGCTACAAAGCATTTTCTTTGTGTACAGGACACCAGGGGCTCAAGTGGCGTAACACTTGGATCTGGGTAGAAATGGTCAGTCACTTTCTTGCCCTGCCACCAGTGTTAATACATAACCCATGTAAATACGTTTCATAAAAGTGAGTCCTTCTAGTAATTGATTTTTTTAAGTTAGTCACTGAGGTCACAAAGCTGGAAACAGGCTGTACCGACACTGGATGCTACATGAGTGCTGAGCTATGAGCAGGCAAATCACAGTGTGGTACTGGCTGAGTTGTGCACATCCATGTTGCTGGCTGGAGAACACCTGGACTTGCGCTGGGAGTGTCTGCGCTATATGTGGGGAAGGTCAAAGTCACCCTGGGACAAGTGCCATAGGGCTCCCAGGACTTCCTCAGATTCCAAGCAACTGGTCTGCTTAAGTGCTTTTGTGGAAACATTTTTGACACAAGGCTCGAACACAATCATAGGATTCTGCTTGAATCAAAGTATCTCCTCTGCTTTACAGGCTACCTCCCTAATTCCCCTGTTTATCTGTTTGTGATCTCCTCCTGTCCTAGGATACAACAATATCAATAGGAAAACTTTTTTTTTACTTCACTCGTGCATCGCAGAGCCTCTTCCTGGATGAGTGTGTTTTGTCTTTTGTCCAACCTAAAATCATTCCCGGTCTCAAGCATGGGCAGGGACCATTGCTTGTTTGGTTTTGCTTTGTCTCGCCACTAATCGGGTATATTGCTTTAAGTTTAACAGCCTTGGGCTGAAGCTACTACACAAAATTGCATAGCCTTCTATTTCTATTTCTTTACTTGCCTTTTGGGGGATATAAAATCATCTTGTGAGGGGAACCAGGAGAGACTCTTCTCCTTGGTGTGACACAGTTAACTCTGTTCAAAATGATCTGTCATGGAACAACCTTTGGAATAATTGCTGTGACGCTGGTTGTTGGGAACGTGCGTGAATTAGCCTCAGCTAGTAGTAGCTGATGTCATTACCCTATGAATGTGAGGGGTCCTATGCTGCTGATATGGTTCACTAATTGTTGTACATGAAGCACTGGCTAAATTCTAAAGTCCATATGCAGACTAGGACTAGACCTTTCAGCTTGGTATACAGATCTTCCAGGTCTGAACTTTTTTTTCAAAATGCTAGCATGCTCCTGACTGTGTAAGAGACTCTCTCAGCAATGTCCCAGCTCAGCTGATGGATTAAGTGCACAGAAGGGGTGGTCTGGAAAAAAATGGTGAGGCTAGAATGGCCCTTTGCAGCACCCACTGGTGCTTCCTGAAAAGAATAAGTTTATGGTTTTTTTAGAAATCCTTTCCTCTCTGAGCTGGTTCTTCAAAAGTCTGGTCCGTCTTGCATCCTGAGGAGCTGGGGTACAGCAGCAGGGAGCCTAGAGCTTCTGTGACAGCAGTGCACAGATGGCAATGTGTGCTCTCGGGGAGGTCCCAGTGTCTGTGATAGGAGATACACAGCACTCAGGAAGAAGGACCAAGGTTAATTCTTTGGCCAAACCCTGCTGCCAAGGCAGATGAAGGCAGGGAAGCCTCAGAAAGAGAACCAAGACACATTCCTCTTAATTTAGTGCTCACATGTGTATTTTATTCCAAGATGAAGCAAGCCCATCCCCGGTTCTGGACAAATTATAATAAGCAGGGAGCTAACATTTGGACAGTTTGGGTACAAGGAGAGACTTCGTGGTTGATCATCATACTCAGCTGGTAGCTAGGGCAGCAAATGCTTGATACTACAAGCAGGTGAAGATTTTGAGTGGCTTCTGCTTTATCACTCTCCCCCCAAAACCAGCACAGATAGGCGAGAGATTTAGATAGTGTGTAAGGAACACATTTAAACCACATGAAGAGATTTTTGTTTTTTCTCTAAAACCTTGCACATGCTGGCTAGTCCTTCCCTTTGTGCGTATTGTTAATTATTGAACAAGATTGATCTTTATATGAAACAGTTCTTCTGTGAAGACAACACCTAATCCTGCAGGTAAGAGTTTGCTACTCTTGACATGTCAGCAGCTTGAGATATTGGCTGAGTTTTACACTGAGGCATGAAAGCTCACACCCCTCACATCCCTTGCATCTCGTTATCCCGTGGGAGGTAAAGTAGCTAGATCTTGTTCATAGAGATATTTCAGCCTTGAATACACTGCTTTAATCTATTGTCTGAAAATACATTTTATAATGGTGTGCTCCACCAGTCAATTTATACGTTACCTTTTCAACAGTTCATATTACTGAGCACTGGTTCAATGTCCCTTTTTTTTCTTCTCTGCTGCTCCATTCCACACATTAGAAGTACATTATGCAGTGACTTACAGAAGTCATGCATGACTGCTACTGCTTGATGGCTATTGCTGAACATCTGCTTTATTCATAGGGGAACTATTGTACTCGAGAACAGGTAGACTCATGCTAGAAATTTGAGCATGAGTCAAGCCCATTTGCAATCCATGTTGCTATTCCCTGAAATCCTTTATTGTAATACCCAGGACAGGAAACACAGTGAACTTAAAATGTAGTAAATTACAAATATATAGTCTTTCTGAGCTCATACCTAAGAACACCATGCTCAGTAGATTATTTCAACAAAGATCTTCTGTGATTCAGGATAAGATAAAGATTTTTATGCAGAACAAGAACACCTGCATTTATATTGGATAGCATAAAAGTGTCTAAGGGTTATAAATTTATCTTGTTTCTAGACACTAGCTTTGTGAGCTTCACAAGAGGCATTGCCAAAGACAGGTTATTCCAGATTCATTTATTGCTTCTGCTTATGGAAACATGAATAAGGATGTTAGCAACTCTATGAAGTTGTTGCAGTATGAAAATCCTTATGTGTTTGGTTGGCTCTAAATTTTAATTTCTTTTTGTAAACTAACCCTTTCCAGGTTTAACTGAGTCTGTTCTGTCATTGTACATCTTTAGGTTTTGAAATGTCACCACTTGGAAAGGACCCTCTGGAAGCCTTGAGGACCTTAGCCTTTTCAGAAAACCCAGGTTTACAGCAGTCTGCTGCCCTCTATTACTTGCATATGAGTCAGCACAGTAAGTTATCTCAGTGCATTAGAAAATTTTCACATAGTTGTAAAGAAAAGTATTCTTTCCAGCTGTGAAACAGTTTTATCATGCTATGTTGTTTGCTAAGGAAAATGGAAATGCTGTCATTGCTACACGGGCAGAGTCATTCTGGGTTTTGCTGTGAGGAGATATCTCTCATGATTATAAAAGACTATCATGTACGTAATTGTAATACTTCTTTAAAACTCAGCAGAACCCAAAATAGTTAGGGTCAGCATATACCGAATCTCCTGAGAGCAACACAGTCAAAATATGGTAGAAGGAAGTGGACATAGTGATCATTTAAGGTTTTATGTTATATAATTTTAGAAGAGAAGAAAGTTCTAGGGCCCAGATTATAGCGTAAATTTATGAAGGAAGCGTTCTTCTTTGTCCCAGCTGTTCCATGGGAGCACTTGGCTCCTGCAGTAATTTGTAAACAGTTAGAAGTCAGTCTAGAGATGCCAAATAAAATTCCAGCTAGAGTTTGGGTCCTACAAAAAGGTAGAAATACCAGCAACAAGCAGGCTGTGATTTATTTATTTATTTGTCTGTTTGGTTTAAATTTACTTCAAGGAGAATATTCTGGCACTTGGCTTGATAGCTTTATCCCATGCATTTTTTGCTGGATAAAAAGAGCAGGTAGCCACAACATGAGGGCCTGCTATGAGGCAGAATGACTTGTTTGGTAGTGAGGCATATTGCTTCCCTTCCCGTGAGGTTTTTGAAGTACTTGATTATTCAAAACCTTTTCAGGAAACTTGCCCTGTTTTGCTAATAGCAATGGAATTTAAATGAAGGGGAATACCACTCTGCCTATGTATGGTAGCACCTGAGGCTTAAGACCAACAAGAGAAAAATGTGACTGCAGTGAACTATGAGACTCCTGAATATTTCCTCTCATTCCTGCAGTGAATGTCCCTCTGCCTGTGGAGCATCTGGAACCCTTCTATGCCTTACTACGGTCTGCTGACCTGGAGGTGCAGCAAATGTCTTCCTTGTCCCTTGTCAACTTCTTGCTGGAAGGAAATAGTGAGTAATTAGTGACACAACTCTCTTCAGGTGAAAAAGTATCTCTTCAGCCAGACTCAGACAGAAGGAGGGCACATCTACACACCCAGGTCCACAAGAATCCAAATTCCTTTTTTGTGTTCCTCATAGGACAGGTGTGAGTCTGTTTCTGTCTGCAAGCCACATCTGGTGGCACCAGGATATATCAGATCCCTTCAGCTAGATTATATCATGTGGCAAGAGATCTTGGATCTTTGTGCAAAGGCTGATAAATTATTCCCAGGGTGGTGTGGGAACAGCTATACTATTCTCATTCTTGGATCAAGAGCCCACCACTTACCCTTTCAAGCAACAGATACAACTCTCAGAAATAAACTCTGCCTATGAGACAGTGCTCATTTTCTTATTATTTATTAACTGGACCTTGGTCTTAAATTGCTTGCAGATTTAAAAAAAAAGAAGAAAATGTTTAATGGAATTCACTTTCTTCTGTAGCTAATAGGGCAAATGTAATTGAGATAGGATCTGGGAGCTGCAGATGTAAAACTTTCCTATAAAGTTTATGTTATAGACAGGGCATGAACACCCCACACCTCGTCAACAGTCTTTGTTGCATCTACTACTGCACTCCCTGGCCCCCCGGGCCGCAACAGGTATTCCATCACACTATCCCATAATGACAGAAGACAGGGTCAGTCTTCAGTGAAGCTAGCTTTTTTCTTTTCTTTTTTTTAGAGATCTTGCTGCAAATAATATCATGTCACTATTTACAAGTCAATATTTAAAGGGTAGGCTTCAGAAGAAAAAAGGGGGGGACTGAGTAAATTGTGAACCTGTTGGAAAGCTGCAGTTGCACTTTCCAAAATGAACCTGTTGTTTGAAAACAGAATTGCTAGCAGAAATATTTGAGACCTTCTGAACTAGAACTTGGGAACATCTTGCATGAGTCTGAAGAGGCATCAAGCAAACCAGGCTAGGGACTGTGAGTGACTTTTCGGCTCTTCCTATCTTACATCTATTTTGCATAATCATAATATAGATCCCTAAAGCAGTTAAAGGAAGATACATTCTTTTCACAAGGATGTTAACTGTTTACTTTTTCTGTTTCTCCATTTTTTTTCTTGAATGTATGAATAGTTGACAAAGAATTAGTTGTCCAAATGGGTTTACTTGAGCCAATTCTCGATCTGCTTGAGTCAGAGGATCCCGCTGTCCAGTGTAATTCCTGTGCCTGCACCATGACTTTGGCTGTTTCAGGTGAGTGTGCTGTTCTTTCCCTTTATCCTCTGCAGTGAGTTCATTCAACTCTTCCCTCATATTTCAAGGTGAAACAATCTGTTTGCAATTGGTTTAAGAGTCATAAGATGCAGTAGCAAATTTTTGTGTTCCCACATCATAAATTCATCCTCTTGAGAGTCCAGTTAAGATTATTTCTCAGTGTTTCTGACCATTCTCTTATGATTATAAACATTTTTCTGATTTCCAACCTAAATATATTCATGACCAGCTTACCTTAATTAGTGTCTACATTGGCTTTTGCCTCAGTAGTTCTGCCTCTCTGATGTTTATGCTGATGAGGCTCCTTCATTTTACTAGACTGAAAAAAACAAGCTCATGTAAGACTCCTCTTTGTAAGCAAGGCTCTCCATTCATCTTCATAGCCCTTCTGGGTGTAAATGGTATGTTCCAGAAATGGAACACAGCAATTGCATCTGCTGTTTTGTGATACCACAGACCTCAGGCATTGTTACAGTCCCAAGATGTACATAAATGCTGCAAGAGTTCCATTTTGAATTAATCTCTTCTGAAAGAGAAGTTGCCAGAAACATGCAGTATTTCAGCTGGGGTCTCACCTGTGTCTTTTATTGTGGCATCCAGGGATGTATTTACGTTTTGTGGTACATCTCATGATAACGGGGTTTTTTTGTGGGTACATCATGGTGACGATTTTGTCCTGCAACTGACTTAATCACTTAGTCTTTCTCCTCCACTGCTGACCAATTAATTAAGGGTCTGCAACAAATGTTTCCAAGTGCACGTCCCTGTATTTTGGACTATAAGGTTTCATTCTGTTTTTGTTGCTTCAGTCTTCTAACTTGTCTGTTCTTCGTAAAATATTCCAGTCCACCACCACATCGACAGTGCTGCACTCACCTTTGTATTAACATTCTGGTTCAAAGCCAACTAATTACCAGTCCTTGTGGAATTCCACTTGTAGCCTCCTTCCAGGTGGTCATTCCCATTCAGCAAAACTTGCTGCCACCTTGCTTTTAGCCAGTTCCTTATCCATCATGTACTACTTGCATTTGCGACCAACTTCTTTTGTTTAACTATGCATATTTCATACCGCGATATAGATATTATCCTGATATCCAGACAGATAAGCTCAACCACAGTTAAGAAAAGAAAGGTTATCGGGTTGGTCTGGCTTATTCTACCTTTTGCAAACTGTGTAATTCTACTGTACAAATTGTGTAAAGGCCTGTATAGCAATATGTATAACATTCAGTTCCCTTCCTGTAGTGTTTATTCTACCAGCTTCCCTCTCCAGCCTGGGAAGTTGCAATCAGATCTCCCAGAAGGCTGAGAAAAGCGTAGTGAAAGTGTTACTTTCTCATTTAAGTATTTATATTGCAAAGGGAGAGTGGATAAGCAGGATCCAACTACACGAAAGTGCTGATTTGCATTTTATCCCTTTTTTTTATTATTTGCAGGTTTTTAAAACACTTTTGCCTTTGAAACATTTTTAAGCATTGCATATTATTACCATCAGGTTAAGAACTCTGTATACTACATTACTTTGTGTAGAATGTAAATTGCCTCATTTAAATGTCTTAATTAGGCATGGCATCTCTAAAATTTTAGATACCTGGCACTAGAAGGACTTTATGTATCATCAGTGAAGTTATGCCCCTGAAGATCTACAGAGAGATATGCTTTCACCTAAAACAGAGCCCACAGAAAAAGCAATTTCTTTGGGGACATAAGGATGCTCCTTAGCCCTGAAGGCACTCTGGCCTTTCTAGATGTCTCTGTCTTTAACCCAGAGTAAAGGGAACCCTCAGCTACTCCAGATCCAATCCACCTTCATTCATTTTTCTTCAGGGTGGTCACCTAATGCCTTTTCACACTCCCTTAAGTGCCAATGTACTCCTGAGCACAAGTAGTTCCAATTAAGCACTCAAGGAGCTTTCAAACTACATCTGCTGCCTGGTATTTGATCAGTGTTGAGGATCTCTGTCCCAGTTTGACTAGGATTTAGAGGGACTGGGTCCATTTCTTTCTTTTTCAGACTATATTTAGCTACTACAGCAATGGAACTAAAATAAGAGGCAATTCTCTAGAGTTCATTTTAATCTTAACTCACAGACTCTGATTGATATCTTAAAGGGTCTGCTTGAGAAAAGTATTCTGTTCAGTCATATCCTTCAAGTAAGCCATTCATGCTTCAGAGGGGTTAAAAAAGATAAATATGGAAGCACAACCAAATTAAGAATATCCTTAGAAAGTTTTAAGGTGGCTAAAATTCTAAATCCAAGAATGGTAATATGTCTTAATTCTGCTGCAATGAGCATGCAAGACTGTGTACAGAGTGAAGCTGTTTAGCAGTGTGACTGCAAGTAATACATAATCTGGGTTTTCTGATACTTACCCACTGCAATAGGTAGCCAAAAATAAAAACGGCAAACAAACCCATTCAGATGAAAAGGATTTGAAGGTCAGTTTGTTCCAACGCCAGCATTTCTCCACACAGCAACAGGACACATACACATTTGCAATTACCTGCAGTTTTTCAATCTGTGAGTGAAAGTAGTCAGTTCTAGGATAAGAACTCTTCTCAGAGTATGTAGGAACAGAACTAAGTGTTCACAACAGGGGTTTAGGGAGGCCTGAACATCAGCTTTAAATTAAGCAAGGAGGACTCACTGAGTGTAGAGCACATTCAAAGTTATACTGACAGGAGAGTTTTAAAGCACACAAATGACAGAGTGGAAAGAATTTATAAATGCAGATTTCAAGGTGAATTATTTAAACCCATCTTGAGCAGATGTTATTGATTTCCCCACTTTAAAGTAGCATCTGAATACGTGGTTCCCTTCTAAAAGCACTCTAAGGGGCATCAGTGGGGGGACTGCATTACTTAGATAAACAGGTGGTACAGGAGAGAAACGGAATCGACCCTGCGGCATCTCTAATAGATGGTAGTACAGCTACATGTCGTGGTGAGATAGCTACCTCCATCCAGTCTGTCATAAGTTGACAAAAGAGGTACTGTTCAGCCACATTATCTGACCAAAAGTAGAATGAGAATGGAGAGAAGGACAAAGGAAAATGACGTATGTAAAAATAAATTCAGCAAACCCACAATAATCGGCACTAACAAAGATTGCAGAGGAGAACTTGTCAGCTAGTGAATGACCCAAGGGAAAATAAAAAAAATAATTAAAAAAAATTATTTTGGTCGCAGATGTTTCCATCCTTTGGGTACTTGTTGTGGTCTCTCCACTCTCCCATGATGAGAGCAGGTGGCTCCAGTCCTTCCCAGGCAGGAGTAGGGTGCCTGGGTCTCCATGTGCCACCTCCCTCTGAAGCAGGCTGTAAGAGCTCATCCTGCCACTGTAGGCTTCCAGTGTTGGCCACCACCTCTGAGCCCTCAGGCAGAAAAATTGTTTGAGCTGTGATGGATGTGAAGCCTTTTCAAATCAAGCCAGTTACATTTCTTTAAGGAAGAAAAACCTTTGAAGCACCCAATGGCTCATATTCTGTCATGGCCAGTGCTTCCTTCAGGAGATCATCAGACGGGAAACACAACCCTGAGTAGCTCTCTCACAAGAGGATGTAGGATTCCCCTTCCCTGACCTAGAAGAGAAAGTGGAAGAAAGAATTTGCCCAAGTTTTGTCTAAATGTTTGTAATCCGTTTGCCCAAATGTGAGGTTCTCTTATTCACAAACATTCATGGAGAGTATTGTGTGAAAGAATGAAGGAAGCAGCAATATCTGAATTCTCAGTCTTTTTACCTCTCTTCTTTACTCAATTAATTAGAGTTCACATTACACCGGACTGGTTTCCATCAGTTGGAGCCACACAAAAGAATTTCTGCTTCCGCTGAAGGAAACAAAAGAACAATATGCAGGTATATTAGATTGGAGAAAGGTTTGTCTACAGAATTGACAAGAATATTTCACCAAGTAATAGCTTCCCATGCAGAAAGACTGTGTTAAATACATGACTCTTCCCAGAACATTTTTTTGCTCAAAAATTAGAGTTTTTTTTTCCTGAATAAAAGGTATTATCCTTGAGTGTAAAATATTGATATTTTAGGCAGAAAAGGACTTGTCCTGGAATACTAAACTGATACTGGCTGAACTATACTTGAATAAATATCCTGGATTATCTGTGTGTGTCAGTTCTCCAGTGTAGATAGGCTCCATGTATAGAAGTAATGGCTTTGTTCCCTTAACTCTCTAAATTAGTTAGCACCTGAAGAGTTGATCTCATCCAGATACCTTCATATTTTTTGCTTTCTTCTACTTCATGTTCCTCTCAGCAATGTTTCAGAGACTGGCCATTGTTTAAACTGTCTAGAAATGTACATAAATGAAGCAATACTCAACTAAAAGTCCTGTGGTCTTCAGTGGCAGTTTGGCTCATATAAAAACAGAAGATGTAGACTATGGACTTTGCTTTTTCCTTTTATAAGATAATCTGCAGAATACTATGACATTAAGAGAATTCTTCACCTGTCTAATTCCCATTTAAATCTCATCAACTTCAAAGAGCACCACTGCCAACACCTTATTTTTTCAAAATTATGCCACTAGAATGCTTACAAAATACAAATAATCTGTAGCTATAAATAAGATAGCAAAGGGGAAAGGACCATGGCTGTCTCAGTGTGGCAGCAGATTATTTGTTGCAAATGTTTTGATGGCCTCATGGTGGAGGGATAAGGAAGAGTGTAATGGAAGGATTCTCTTCTATATGGCAGAGCTGAGGCTACCTTCAGTAAGTCCAAAACAAAAGGAATAGAACTAAAAGCAGACTTTTTGTCTAAATTGAATTATATTTCATAGTGTGGTATAACTTTATCATATGAAGTATACTTATATACACAGTATATAAAAATGTTATATAGTATTTTATAATGTATAGTTAATTTTATAGCATTATTTAAGTATTATTGTTATTTTTTCCCCCAGTTTTTCATCCAAGAGTCTCAAGGGACTCTGCAGATCTTTTTTGAATTCTCCTTGTACTCCAGGATGTTGAATACAACTGTACGACTTAATACACTGCCATGCAAGGAAGTATGGCACCACTTCAGAGAAGAAGCATCTTTTCAAACTCCAGTGGTTAAGTCAAATTCTGTCTTTAGAAACATCTGCATTGTTTGTAGGTGTCAAAGGAGTGACACAGGCACATTCAAAGAGAGAAACTGGCCCTGAATGTACCCTACTAATTTAATTCAGTCTTACCTGCAGTTGACAGTTGGTTTTGGTTGACACACTGTGAACAGCTTGATCAGACTTTCTAGGGGTACAGGGCAAGTGCGACACCTTGCTAACCTGTTTAAGGGGACTTACGATCCTTTCATTTTAATCATCCCAGTCATAAAAGAAACACATTGAACCAGCTGTAATCTATGGCTAACCCAGAAGTCATGAATTAGTTTCTTTCCCATTGAGCTCTTGGAATTTTTAACAGGTTCCTTTGAGCATGCAGAGAAACTTGATATATACCAAAGAATCAGAGAAGTGAACACCAAAGAAATCTCGTCCTGCTAGTTGTCCTGCCCTTGGCTCATAGTAAGATGGCAATGTCTTCTTTCTTTGTTTCTCTAATTCTTTTCTCCAGAGTCCAACCGAGAGGCTATTGGCGCTGCTCGAGGAGTTACACCCCTACTCTCTCTTGCCAATTCCTACGATCCTAGAGTCCAACAAAATGCAGTTGGTGCCATTTTCAGCCTCACACAATCAGGTACTTTCTGACCAATGGTTTATCTAAAATTGCTGAAACAAACTTCCTCACTGATAGAAAAATAATTGAAAAGGGTTAAGGCAAGAATAAAAGTGTAACTGAGCAACAAAGTTATTTCCTTTGCATATGGCATTCATGTTGATACCATAGGCTGAAGATTTAAGTTTGGCTTCTCTTTAGCTAATACAGACCCTTTTTTTTGCCTAGTATTGAAATGGAAAAGCTTGATTTTCAACCCCAAGGGGCTAATGCACAAGCACTTAAATCACTAGTCAAAGCAATAGGAAAAAAAAATTGTTAAAGAAATAACTTAGTCTAAAAAGTTAACAGCACATTTGGTGGTACTTTGAAGCAATCTCAGAAGCTATTCCAACAAGGTCAAGCTCTAGGAATGTTTGACTTGTATCTCTAATGTGATGTTGGAAGATGCAAAATATAACTATCGTGGGCCAGACATTAAAGGCTCCTGGGATATGTGCCAAGAGCTTTAGCAAAAGCAGTATTTGGTCCTCTGCAATAATATGTGCACTACCATAAATTAACTCTGAAACAAACCAACATTAAATCTCACCTATCTAGATGATACCATTATCCCACACAGCTAAATGATACAGTCGTGAGTAATGTCTCTTATCTCTGTCTTGTGGAATGGAATGGTTGGCAAGAAATTCTACAGTTAGCTATTACGCATCTGTTATTCAAAATTTTTGAAAGAATTTGATTTTTTAACACAGAAATGGGTGAATGTCATACCTGAGGTTTTTCAGCTTCTCCAGCAATTCAGATTCTTAGAACAGTCTTTAGTGTAAAAACAGCAAAGGCTTAATTGATCAGGCAGCCTGCTGCCTGCCAAACATCTGCATACTGCTATATTGCACAAGCTCTAAATGATATACTCTCCAGTCACGCTGATTAGCATATTTTTGGACAACTTCACCACTCTGTAGAATCCAATGATTGTGCATATTTCTTTTGAATGGTGCCTCCAGATGAGAGGGAAGGAAGGGGAAAGACACAGTAACAGCACTTTTTTTTTTTTTTTTGTAATGGCAGAGAAAATCCAACAGGTCCTGTGCAAGGAAGGAGCCCTACCAGTTCTTGCCTTGCTGCTTGAATCTCCTGACTCAGAAGTACAGGTATGGCTCAATGAACAGGACAGATGGTTAAACAGTAACAGTGTGACTGTAAGGAGAGCACAAACCACAGCGAGTAGAAGTGAAAAGATGGAGAGGAGGGAAGGTTTCTCTAGAGAAGTAGCGAAACATGTGAAAGCATCTTGCTGAAACTCAGCTCAGTCAAGTAATGTGTATTCAAAACAATTTGATCATCAGACAAGTTGCAGATACGCCTCTTCCTCTGGTGTTTTTTGTTTGCGTCGCAACTTTGATCTTCCACTCTAAACAATTTTCATAGAATCATAGAATCACTAAGGTTGGAAAAGACCACTGAGATCATCTAGTCCAACTGTCAACCCAACAACACCGTGCCTACTAAACCATATCCTGGAGTGCCTCATCCACACGTTTTTTGAACACCTCCAGGGGTGGTGACTCCACCACCTCCCTGGGCAGCCTGTTCCAATGCCTCACCACTCTTTCAGGAAAGAAATTTTTCCTAATATCCAATCTAAACCTCCCCTGGTGCAACTTGAGGCCATTACCTCTCGTCCTATCGCTGGTTACTTGGGCAAAGAGACCAACACCCTCCATGTTAAGTGTTCTGAGAAGGCATAACTTGCAAAGATTTTTTTCTTCTTATTGTAAACATCTGTGAAATGTTCCTATTTTATGCTTACCACAGACACCTCTTTGTGATTCTGCACACTTAACAGAGAGCCAGTCGTGGTTCAAAAGTTGCTGATGAGAAACTATGAACCAGAGTTGTAAACCTTAAAATCTGCTAGTTCATTCATTCAGTTCTCTGAGTAGTATGGGATTGTTTCCTCCATCGGTTTTGTTATCTCTATTCAGATTTCTTCTAAATGTCTGAAGGGATGGAGCCTCGGGAATTGCTTTCTGCAAACTGTTTCAGCATTATCAGCTTTGTCTGAGTTTCATCTCAAAATTTCCTTCTCTGCAGTTCAACCTGTTTCTTCTAATTATACCTCCCTAGTAATACATACGCTTATATATATAATCTTCCCTAGCATTAATGTTTAAATCCTTTGAAAATGATCTCTTGGCATACTAGGGCAATGACTACATCCAGCTTGAGTAAATCAATGTAACCATATAATACAGTAGATGTAGATGACCTAACTTAGGCGCCAGCAGCAGTGTCGTTGCAGCAACACAGTACATTCCCAAAATGTCCCAATGGTCCTAATGGATCTGTACAACGTGCAGTGCCACAGCATGACTGCGTCGCTTTTCCTGGAGGAAGACCACTTAGGCTGTTATCACATCTACCCAATAAAACAGCCTTAAGATGAAAAAGTGCTTTATTTTAATCAGCTCTAAATCTGAGCATTTCTCCAATTTATTTTTATTCTCTTCAACACGTCACCACTATGAGCTCTTCTCTCTCTACTTTTTTCTTTGTTCTCTGCAGTATTACAGCTGTGCTGCCCTAAGCAATGTGGCAGCCAACGTTCAGCACCACGAGGCCATGCTGAGATCCGGCAACGGATTCCTGCTGCAGACACTCATCTCTCTCCTATCCTCTTCTGTGGACAAGGTAAAGCTGTAGCTTTCTCTTTGTGTAAAGGCTTAGCATCAGAGTAGAGCTATGAACTTGCACTTCCAGTTTCAGTCTTGCACAATTCTGCTCATCTACTGTACAGGTGCTTATGCAGCGTCTTTTCCATGAGAAAAGACACATATATTAGAGGATACATAGGTTCTGCAAGGTCAATGTATGGAGAAAGAGAAGGAAATCGTTAAAGTTGTTCCACAGCCCTGGACACTTCCTTTGGATTAGGATGGCCTGTATTCTTCAAACTGCATGTGTGAAGCGCCCTTTCCAGGCTCTCAACTATGTTTCATCATTGTGTCTGTGACAGCAAGTATCTGGAGCATCTATTATGCTACTACTTTTTTTCTGTTTCGTATTTGTAACTTTAACATCTCGAAAATTTTGCGTTGTTGGAAGCCACACAAAAGAAACTTCAGTAAGCCACAGTTCAGGAATGAGAGGGTGGAACCTTAATTTCTATGTAGGATGGAGGTAAAAAGAAAAGGCAAAGCAAATGAGACAAATTCACTCCTTTCATTTTCATATAACTTACCTGACGTTCCTAAAATAAACCAATATCTGAACCCAGTTGGCTCTTCCTCATTAACAACAGGATGACTGATACTAGAGAAGGTTGGGGGAAAAAAAAAAAATCATCAAAATTTTCACAACAAAAATGTCCCAAAATTTGTGCTCTGAAGGTAATGTAAAAGCTTGCTACTGTTGTCACATTTATTTTGCGTACAATAGGCAAGAACATGCATTACTGAAACCGCTCTTTTTTTTTCCCTTCTCTCTTTGGCACAAGCAGGTTTCAAGCCAGGCATGTGTTTGCCTAAGAAATTTGGCTACTAGTGGTAAGCAGTATCTTCGAGATAAACAAAGCACACTATTTCTTTTTCTTTCTCTCTCTGCTTTCCCGAGTCAGTACAGTGGGTTGGGAACCTTTCATATTAAAAGCAAAGAGATAACCTCTTTTCTACATTTTAATTGGATGTTAAGGGAAGAGGGAGGGGCAGTGCATAGATTAACTAAACCTGCCTTAGAGCTCCCAGGTAGCGAGGGGAAGTATGTGGACAAAGTGAGAGAGACAGCAGAGGTCGTACGCACAGAGCCTTTGCAACTTTTAAAGTTTTTCTCCCTTCGTGTTTCCTAAGCAGTAAACCTGATTATCACAGAACATCTCCCGAAATTGCCGCTTGAGTGGGCAGCTGCCTTCTCCCAAGGCATGAATCTGTATATCATTAAATATAGTTTTCTCCTAAGCATTTGTCATCCTCTTAAAAATATCCTATCTTATTAAATGCCTGAGATCTGTTTGTACAGCATACTCAGGAGATGAAAGCTAGAGCCCTAAGGTCCCGGGTAGAGTTGTTCATCTAGAAAATGTAGAGGTGCTTACTTTTCACGCAGTCACAATTATAGTGGAGCTGGGAGTGAAGAAACTGCTGCGCTGCTCCTTGGCATGGCTGAAAACCCCTGGTCTGCTTGGCCTTTGAGGAGGGCCGCTCCATCTGCTGGCTGCTCTGGCCTTGCTTTTAGTGCCCAAAAGCACTTGCTGAAGTTGCAGGGACAAATGGGATGTAAGGATTCAGCCAGGGTGGCTGATCTCTCCCCTGGCTAGCCATAACTCTGCAAGATAGGAGGTGCTTGGGGAGGTCTCTCTTTCTGTCCATGCAGCAGAAGCTGCCACCTTCCTACCAGGCCCTATGCCAATGAAGGACTCAGAAAATTCCCCTGATTTCTTCTCGCTGGGGTTCAGACACAAACCGAAGGGTGCCCAAACCTACATTCTGCTCTCAAGCCTGTATTAATCATTTGGCAAAAGGAGCCAGAACAAACGAGGATTTATTTTCACAACCAAACATTCAGCATTGTCTCATCCCACAGAGATGGGGAGGTCCCCTCTAATTTCATCTCTGAGGCACAGTCAAATGTTTATGAATCAGGGCCTGAATGCCTCCTCACAGTGCTCTGAAGTTCACTGACCTTGGTCATTTTCCCAAACCAGCAGATGTCCAGGCCGAGATGGTTGCTGAGGATGTCCTGCCCAAGCTGCACTCTCTCCTGGCATCCGGCAGTGAGGGCGTGCGTCGCGCCTCCATCGCTCTGCTCTGGATACTGTCCCAGCACCCGCACAACCAGGTAGGGGAGGTCATTTTCCAAGACCAGACGGGAAGGAGTAGTCTGGCCACCACCTGGGGTAATGCTTTGTTATGGCAAAACTGCATATGAAATACATTTGGAGAATGACGGATAGGCTCTGTGAGACTTCCCAAACCTCCTCCCTCTCTCGCAAATTGACAAGGTTTTGTCTGCTGCATTTGCACTGTTACTAACTACCCAAGGAGCCTATCTGTTGTGGCGAGTGCGATCCAAAGGATCCCGTAGTTAATCAGATTACCTGTAATAGGACCAAGGGGAGAGAAGAGGGGAAGATGGCTGTAAGATTCCTTGGATACTCCCCTGCGCTCCCTGCAATTCCCTACGGTCCCTTCGGTCCCCAGATTGTAGGTCTTCAGGTGGGTGTAACAAGGGGCAGGACACATAGAGTCATAGAATCGTTAAGGTTGGAAAAGACCTCTGAGATCATCTAGTCCAACCATTGACCCAACACCACCATGTCTACGAAACCATGTCCTGGAGTGCCACATCTACACGTTTTTTGAATACCTCCAGGGATGGGGACTCCACCACCTCCCTGGGCAGCCGGTTCCAATGCCTCACTACTCTTTCAGGAAAGAAATTTCTCCTAATATCTAATCTAAACCTCCCCTGGTGCAACTTGAGGCCATTACCCCTCGTCCTATCGCTGGTTGCTCGGGCAAAGAGACCAACACCCTCCTCACCACACCCTCCTTTCAGGAAGTTGTAAAGAGCAATAAGGTCTCTCCTCAGCCTCCTCTTCTCCAAACTAAACAACCCCAGTTCCCTCAGCCGCTCCTCATAAGGCTTGCTCTCCAGACCCTTCACCAGCTTTGTTGCCCTTCTCTGGACATGCTCCAGCACCTCGATGTCCTTCTTGCAGTGAGGGGCCCAAAACTGAACACAGTATTTGAGGTGCGGCCTCACCAGTGCCGAGTACAGGGGCACGATCACTTCCCTACTCCTGCTGGCCACACTNATGCTGGCTAGGCCTGATCCCCCGGTTGTCCTGAACATGCCCATGGAGTGTACCCAAGACGAGGTGCTCCATAATCTGCCCTGGCACCGAGGTCAGGCTGACAGGCCTGTAGTTGCCCGGATCCTCATGCATACATGCGTAGCACCATGAGAGACTGCAACCATGGAGGCAGCTGAGGAAGTTACTCCTTGGCTACAGAGCTTCCCCACACTTTGAAAAGCAAAAGTGCACTTTGAAGTGTGCACTTCAAATGCATCAGCACAAAATAAAGTGCAAAAATACTTTACTTATGGACATTTGCACAAATTTAACACTTTTTGATTTAGGATCAAGACAGCAAGGGGGGGCTAATAACATTTGAAATCCTATCTATCTTTAGCTAATTCACCAGGACTTTCCTGTGTCTCCTCCTGTCCTCAGTTGCAGAACGGTTCTTTTGCCCATGTTCAGGGTAAACACCTTCCTTAACAGTGCAACACTATGCAAATACATGAAGAAGTCTGACTCGAAATAAACTACAACAAATAAACAAAACAGACACTCCTGCAGTATTTTCATCCTCACATAAAACCAGCAAGTGGTGACTGACAAATTATTATTATTTTTGAATGTGCTTTTCCTTTACAGTAATTAAAGGCATCCTTAGGAACATGGATATGAAAGGTTTTTGGTTGGTGTCTTAAGCTAACAATAACCTTTTAAGAAAGTCAGAGTTTGAGTAGATAAAGCAAAAAAAAAAAGTGAGAACCTTTCCTGCCACACTGCTTTAAGCAATAGTGACAGGCATTCTGAGTAACCACAGCTGGGCTTAGGTGCTGCTATGGCTGAAATACACTCAGTCTGATTTGAAATGTCCTCTGGGTACCGGAAGCCTGGTGCCTTACACCTCAGTTGCACATACACAGCACAGCAGGAACCAAATTGCAGCTCCTCTAACTCTGGGACATGATGGAAAAAGTGGGTAAGCTCAATGCCCGGGAAGCAGCAACTAAAGCACAGAGCTTTTCAAAGGCACTGTGGCTTCCTAGGTTTTGTGCTGCCTCCGTTAGCACCAAACATCCTCTTGCTTGCCAAACTGCCTTGTGCAATCAAAACACAATTTGCTCTCAGCAAGTTTACAATTGAAATACATTAAGTAAGTTGGAGACTATTTAGATGGTAAAAATGTTACTCAGTATGAGGCATTATGCTGGACCATTGTCCTCAGTGATATTTGCTTTTCTTGCCCCCAAACACCATTTACAGTTTTTGTTCTCCCAGAAAAGACTCTCTACAGCTCCTTTCCTCCCTGATCCTGAAATGTGTCTTCACCAGTGCTCACAGTTGTTACACCAGCAGTGAAACAGCCCGTCCTTCGTGAGGGAAGAGGGTTGGCAGCAGCAGGCTGGAAAGCAAAGCATCACCCTTGAGGGTTTATTCTCCAGTGAGAAGTATCTACACCTCAGAATTTGTTTTAGTGAGCAAACATGGCTGTCCCTGACTACTAAATGTTGCCGCTTTGTGTGAGCGAGCCCTGGGCACTCTGAGAAGAGGCTGACCTCTCCTTACTCATGTCCTGCCTCCCCACCTCCATGCCTTTTCTGGCCTGTTTTTCAAATCTTTTCAAGGTTTCTTTCTTTAACCCAGGCTGAATTCTCAGTGAGTGAAAGAGGGACTTCTCCATGGGAACAGCTGTTGGAAAACAAACCACCGAACAAAGCTAACCTTTACAACCAAGTCAAGTGATGCTTGAATTATTACAAATACTACCCAGGATACAATAGGGCAGAATTCATCTGCCCTTCCGTTACCATGAAGCAAACCCCCGGGAATGCTTCAGAGGAGCTCCTCTCCCTGCTTAAGCCTATTTTTTGCGATCTCGTGGCCAGGCTGTAGACGACGATTCCCAGCAAGTGCTGGAAAACTTCCCTTTTGCAGGGGGAATTTTTTTCAGTTCTCCCAAGGACAGCCCAACCCTGAAACACTAAAGAAAGTCAGCCTTTGTGAGAAAACAGCCTTTAAAATCACATTCCTTTGAGCAAAGACCTGGAAGTCAGGGTCTGTCTACTCCAGCTGATGCCACTGACTTTCCACTCCAGGTACGAAATAACTTCACCTACCCATCTTGCTACCTGGTAAACAGGGGATAATATTTATCTTGTCAAGAAACCCCTGGATAAGGGGGTGTAAGTGCAGCATTGCAATTGTAAGCACAGTTGCTGCTGGAATGCTTTTCCTTGCTTGCCTTTTTTTGTTGTTTTTTGTTTGGTTGGTTGGTTTGGTTTTTTTTCCCCCTCCAATCTTGGGAGAAGTTAGGTCGATATCCATCGGAACCACCCAATCCATTTTTACTCAAGAGTTTTCTCATGATTCTCTTGCGCTGTGCAGGATTGAGCCAGAAAACAAAATCTGGATCCCAGCCACATGCCAGCCGAAAAAAGACATTCAGCAAAATTTCAAGTCCTGTCACTTGCTAATGTAGGTCCTAAATAAACAGAAGAGCTTGGCGGGGAAGTCATTATATATTAGAAAGTTCATTTATAGTCTGTATACAATTTCCTCCTCTCAGGCTGTAGCAAATCAAATAAGGGCACCATAGTTGATGGAATTACATACAAAAGAGGACACTTGGTCCAAAAGCACAGAAAGCAGTCATCAATGGCAATTTAATTGGATTATCTAAAATTATATTATTGTTGCCTTTGAAGAGAAGGAAAAATAAAACTAGAGAAAATTTATAGCCATATCTGTACATAGGATTCTTTAAATGCCCTGAGTTTAGGCATAGAACTGCCTTTTCCATCTATTTTCATGTTTTATTTTAGGATTGCTGGTTATGGCAGCGCTTACAATGAACATAAGTGAAGATTTCGACTGATACTAAAAGAAAATAAGATACGCTTTTGCAACTTAATATAAGTAAAAGAAAGATGCAAGTTAAACTGATTTTTAAAGACATCTGCCTTTCAACACTGCTTCAGTGACCCTGGTATTTCACAGGTTTCAGAATTAGGCGATTTTTCTCAAGGGTATATAGGACCAATGATTTTATATTGAGAACTCTTGCTAATGTGTCGAAGTAGCACAAATAATATAGTTTGTTACTAACAAACATAAGAACTTCATAAAGAACTCAAATTCCTAAGGGAAAGAGACTGAAAGTGCTCCCAAGAGGAAATCTCTTGCTTTTAACTGTAGACCTAACCCAAAGCCTGCTAAGATCAGGGTTCTTTTATAAACAGCAGTGTCCTCTTAATCCATAGTTATTGAGGAAACTACCTGGCCAGTAATCCAAACTCAGAAGATCTGATTCAATTAAAATTAGTGGTATAGTGGCGATTAGAGGAAGACTACATTCAAGGAGAGGGGGACTCAGTAAAGTCCCTCCAAAATATCCATTACACAGCAGAGAAACGTATGTATAAACTCAGAGGATGCTGTTCAGAACACGCTACGAAAGCGGTGCCTGGTCGCAACCTGATCTAAACATACAGTCCGTTATTGTAGGTGAGGCAAATCGCTGAGGTACTCAAGGACACGCTGCTGCTGCTACTTCATTGCATACTTTCGCCTTTCTCTTTCTAATCAGGATCACACGTCCTTCCCCTGACTAGCAATAACCTCTGGGAAGTCTTTGATGCAAATGAAAGTAAACTACCAGACCTCAAAGACTCCAGCTTTCCATAGCGAGTGTTCTGTAGATCAGTGCCAGTCAGTAGATCGTGTTTTGAGAGAAAAAGCACTGGACCCAGCTGCTACACCGATGGTTTAAATGAGCTAAGTACTGCTCTTCTTTCAGAGCCGAGATCGATCTATCTCTATTTGCTGCAAAATTGCACTGTGCTGTCCGTACTGGATGCAACTGAGATACTGGTTTCTCTTCTCAGGACACTCTGGCGTGTGCCGAGCTACTACAGAGCCTGGGGATGCTACTGTCAGTGCATAAAACAGACCCTGTGATTGTTGGCCATGCCGCTTGCATCATCAAAAACCTGAGCCTTTCCAAGAACAGACAGGTGGGTACCCAGTATTTTTCACTGAACTATACTCTGGGAAGTTACAGTTATTGTTTGGATCAAATCAGCACTGCCCACAGAAAGATTTTTATTTTTTTGAATGAAACATACACCAAGGATGTGCTACACAAAATGTTGTGTGTGAATAAAAGGACCTGATGTGCCATAATGAAAGAGTTTGGAGGTTTTTTTTCATATTTTTCCAATACGATACAAAAATGCTAATGAGGATAAGAAATGTCTCATTTTTCCTATGAGTGATGTGGTTACCTAATTTGAATGACTGCATCATAGGTATAAAACATACTTCTAGCAAAGACATTTCATACTAATTAAAGGAACCATCCAGGAAAATCTGAGGTTTGTTATAAGCTATCCAAAAGGAAACCTATTTCCAATATTTTTTTTCACTTATACTAAGATAAGAATTATATGAATTTCCAATAGTTGTGAAATCGATTTTTGCAGGGAAATAATTTCCTCAAACTTGAGGCCCACAGTAAGAGTAAAAATGGACCATCCTTTCAAAGTTTGCTTTAAAAAGATTACCATATTTGTTACTTGAATTCTGTAACTTTATGCTGTTATCAGCAGGGAGCTGGTTTACCTTCATAAAGCTTTATAATGTACCTTGCAATGTATTTAGCTCTCACTGCACAAGTGAATCCACAAACATGAGCAGGAGTGGCAGGTTTCCAGGGTCAATTCTAAGGAACTATCCCTAAAACACAAAAGTCCTTGACACAAGAGGGAAAAAGAAGTGGTTTTTTTATGCCAGCAGGACACAAACAGAGTGTGGGAGCTTGAAAAGCAGAAGTCTTGAATCCAGCTTCAACCTGTAAACAGCAAGTTAAAAATCTGCGACATAAAACGAGCACATAAAAAAAAGATGCTCCCTTTTGTTGATAGACACCTGAGCTCCCTTATGGAGGTGTGAGCAGCTTCCATTACTGGGACCTCCCAGAGAGCTGATGACTTTGCGACTCAGCTTCACTCGTACCCAGTCACCTCCAGGTGACTCCTTCAGGACCCATTCCTTGGTCTCATGTGCTTTTAATCCAGGTCAGTGCAGGCTAAGTCTCCTATCTGTTTTTGACTTGGTCTCTAAGATACATATTCCACTACTGAGACATGCTGCCCAACACCACTTTTTGCATAGCAGATTCAACCTAAAAGATAAGGGATGCACAGAAATGTTTAATTCGTAAGATTTCTCTCCAGAGACAGAACTCACCTTTGCTAGTGAGAGGCCACCTCGTATTTCTGCAGATCAGAGCATTTCAACACCAGAAAGTTTTCAAAGCCCTGGAGGCAAATAAACAAAACTGACAAACTTCCACATTTCCCACTGCCTTGCCCTGGAGCATTCAGCCTTTTTACCTCCGCAGCAAGACTTGAGGAAACGACAGCTTAATACTAACATACTGCCTGGTACAGCAGCAATAGGTCAGGAAACTCTTTGAGCTTAGAGTGACCTGTGATCATGAGAACATCCCACAGACAGAGCAAGCCCTGGGAAATATCTAAAATCAGGCGATCTCTGAACAATCCAAGGTGTTTGTCACCTGGTTGCGGTAGATCTGGGAGGAGACGTTTCCATTATTGATGTTTTAGCCCTCAGTATTGGTAAGAGTTATTCAGTACTTCTGAAGTCCTCAGACACCACTAAAATATAATGGAAGGGCTAAACGTGAATCTCTCTCTTGTTGCAGAGAATCATTGAGAGCCCGTGTGTTGAAGGTCTCCTCCAGACCATGCTTTCTACTGACGTTCAAGAAGACTCTCTTCATTACGTGACATCTTGCCTTGCTGAGCTGGCAAAGCAAGGTAGGGAAGCAATCCCACCGTAAATAGCTTAATCTGAGAAGTGTACTTATCCTTTATTAATCCTAATAGGAGATGAAGCACGGGTGGGCATACGGTCCAGGTCTTTCCAGTTAAATTCACTGGGGGTTTTGCTGTAAGCTTCAAGAAGAGCAAGATCTGACCTGCTGGCAGGAGACAGGGACTCCGTTGTTTGCATTTTTTTCTGTTGAACTGCTTAAAATTTTTTACTCAAAATTCTTTGTGCTGAACTTTACTGCTGTACGTGGCCTGTCTGCTTTTATTTGCAATGTCACCCAGTTTCTCCGACTGAATTCATTTCACAGCAGAAACTAATATAAGAGGAGGAAAAGGCTAAAATACAAAGTGGCTTTTTCTCTTTAAGTTTATTGCACATAGATTTTTATAAGTGATCCCAAATTACCACCCATGGAAGGTACAGTACTCCTCACGGCACAGGGGACCAATGTAAAACTTCCCAGCCTGTCCCAGCACTGGATATTACCTGTCAAACATTTCATCTCCTGCATCTCTTGTAACCCCAGTGCAATTGGCAACATGTCACATTTAATTTTGCAAGAGGTGCCCAGCAGCTGCTGGACAGACTGAGCCCGCTAGGCAAGAGTGGATCTCATACGTAAAATGATTCATTCTTTCAGAACACAAAGCCAACAACATAAAAATCCATCAGCCTTTCTCTGAATCAAATCCATGGCCCTACCTTACTGAGCCTATAACCTCGGGATGTGACCCTTTTTTACAATCAACACTTATTGCACAAGTTCAGCACGCACTTTGCTTCTCCAGCTGTGTAAAGGATTTCCTATTTAGGCAGTACGTTTTCTGGCAAACCTCTCACTTTCATTTCTTCGACACTGGAGTTTCTATTTACAGAGTACTCTCTTACCTTTGTGTTTTCCAGAAGGAGCCACGTTACGCATGGTCCAGTGGATGGATGAACCCTTGACAAAGTGCTTGGTGAGACTGGCTGGCCAGCTGGAACACACTGAGGCATCCTTTCAAGCTGCTTCCATCATCCAGCACATGATAGGTCACGGTAACTGTCACACAGCTTTAACTGTCCTTTCAAAGATATTTATGGCTCTCTAGAGTGAAATGAGCCTTTTCCCAAAGGAGTCAACTGTCAGGCACCAAACGACCTTTAACATTCCTATAGCATCCTCTATCTGGTCTCTACAAATTTATTAACATAAAAGTGCCTACAGTCACCCTTGAAATACACATAAAACAGCGCTTGAGTGCACAAGAGAGCCAAGGGATGAAAATGGACCATAAAGATCCTGTTCAGGTGTTTCTTGCCTTCTTCAAGCAGTACTATTCTGCAGGGCTAGTCTGTAGCCAGTTCTGAGGTCCTTAAAAGCAAGTTATGTAGGAAAGCGTGGTAGCGTAAAGCACTCCTTACCAAGGGAAACTGAGAACGTTTCGGACAAGAGGCATTGATGCATCTTGCTGTTTGTCCCTCCTCAGCATATACAACATGATGGCATTTCCCCCAGCTAGGAGCAGAGGTTGGCAGAGACAATTACAAGGGGCTGGTTGCATTCCAAAATTTTAGATCAGCTCTGCTCCATGACCAGGGAGAGGAAAGCATCTTATTGAACCAAACACTGCTGTTGTAATTCTAGCCTAGATTAGCAGAAGCAGTGAAGTGGCTTTTAAGAACCTAGCCTGCATTGTTTTAAGTTTTAGTGAGAGAGAACGAAACAAGCATTCTTTTTACCTGCAGAAAACAAACAGCTTTATGCCTAATGTGCTTGTCCCATGCAGCTGAGAGCTTTTAAGACTTGCAGGAAAAAGGTGTTCAGATGGTTCTTGCCGCATTCTCTAGAAAAGCATGGTTAGATTTTCATCCCTAGATGTGAAACTGAAGTCCGTAACGAGTCTCTAATAAGGGAAGACACAAACCCGTTTCAATCCTACCATCAAGGATTTGCAGCAGAGCAGATCTCTCATGTATAGTGAACAGAGTCCAACAGCAGAATGGCTTCACGGATGGGTTAGCACGACAGGCCGATCGGTCCGTAAATCAGCGTGCACCTTGCACAAGGACCAGCTTCCTAGCACAGCAGCCCGCTCAGCGTCTTACTTACCTGAAGCATCAGTGAGACCGTTAGAGGCTGTAGTACATGGAAGTCCTTCGCCATTCTTTGCAGTAACATCGGTTGTAGCTGAAGTTAGATGAGTTGTTAATGATCTTAAACATTGTTACAAAAATCAGTTTTCAAAGTGTTTTAAGGCCTCCTATTGATCTCCAGTGGTTCTCCCATTTATGCAGGAAAAACGGTGCTTTTGTTGAAGCCTCACATCGGAGAGATTCAGGCCTACCTCAAGAGTTTTCTTACCCACCAGGAGATCCGCTTTCAGCAGCTGGGCATCTCTACATTCTGCAGACTGCGAGAAGGTACGTCCTTCCTGCTGGGCTGAGCCCCTGGGGCACTGCCAGCTGCTGCCTGCTCCCATCAGCCGCAAACGGGCACTGCTTTAGAACAGGAATGGCAGCGCCGGGCAGCTTCCTCTGGGGACTAGCTCTGCTCACTTAAGCAAGCCAAATAATCTCAAGGGTAGCTGTTACCCTACCTGTTTTTAAGTAACTAAGATCTTATGATAAAGGGCGGGTCGTGTGTTTCTTTGCTTTAAAACTAAAGGCTTTCTGATCAGCAGGGAAACAGGACTTCAGGTACAGATGTTTTTATCCAATATAGAAATGTTTGGCACTAGAAGCAACCTAAAAACTTTCCAAATATGAGTTTAGTTTATTTTGATACAAGCAATCAAACAAGCAAGTTGTATGGTTAGCTGGTATTAAAGCTGGGAAGTCTCACATCTTTTTTGTATTTTAAATTCTGCTCCTTTTTCCCGTTTTTGGTTATTTTTTGGGGGGGTTGGGTAGATGTTGAGTACAGAGAAGAGTTACAACATGGTAATAAATGTATATAGCAGTATCTTCACATATGCAGAGCCAGAGCCAAGACCCAGCTCTGTCTTGATGTGCACCTGTTACATAAGACTGAATTTGCAGCTGAGCTTTAGATACCTGGATCAGGAGAATTTGGCAGCAGACAATCTTGAACAGTTGTAGGGATGAAAACTGAATTTGTATCTCCTTTGTGTGGCAGAGGAATATTGTTCTGCCTTCTCTATACTTTCCGACTGTAATAAGAACCACCAACTGTACCTAGCCTGAAATAAGCTTTCTAAGCATCTGCATTAGAATACAGGGAGAAACAGCAGGTTGCCTAACGCTTGTTTGTTCCTCTTCAGATCCAGAATTTGCATTAGCGTTCAGAAAAAGCCAAATGGCCAAACTCCTTGAGCAAGTCCGTCAACAAACGGAAGAAACGCAAGAGCTCCTTAGGGCAGCTATGTGCCACGAAGACAGTTAATATTTACGCCGGATGGCTTATGGAAACTTACCAGATCCAAGAGCCTGAACTTGCAGAGAAGACAACTCTTCTCATGGGTTGCTGTAGTTATTTTCCCGCTACTTGCGGTTTCGTCATACAAGAAAGATGTTGTGATAACAAGAGTTGGAGCAGGTCAAAAGACAATCCCTTGAACACTTTGGCTGGCACGCTCCAGAGACTTGACTTTAGAAAATAATTGAATTAACACATAGCATAAGGGTAGCCAACTACTCACAGGCTACCACAGGAGGTAACTGTAATTACTGGGACAACTCAGAAATTGCAAGAAATTTGTAAGAAACAGGAATAGGGCAAGCAAGCCTTAAAGCTGATTCTTGCCTACACTGTAGGCACTACTCTCCAGCAGAAGAGCAAAGGCACATTGAGGCAGGTAAAGGTTGCATAGAGCATGTTCAGAATATAGCAGCTACCTTGAAAGATTTGGGTGAGATGTGTTTGAATACAGAAATCTGTGTTCTGCAAATGGTAAATTATTTCCAAAGGCACTTGCAACAGAAAAAGTGAATATATTTGGCAAAATTGGGAATTGATCTTATATTTTGATACTGATATTTCATTTTAAAAGGAGTTAAAGAGCAAAAAAAGTAGTAATATGTTTAAATTCAACTGATTTTCTTACATGTATACAGGGTACTGAACGACCTCCCCTTCTCTTTCCAGAGAGAGTTTCTCTCACAGACCTTTTAGCCAATCAAAACAAATTTTTTCAGGAGAAAAAAAAAAAGGTAGCACAGAGCCTTGAAATTATGGGGCACTAGGTTTTTAATATAGGTTTTAATTTGTAAGAGAATAGTAATCTCAACAATAATCATTGATACTGATTATCATCATCAATAGTAATAATAATCATCATCATCTATTAGTAATCCAGTTCCTCCTTTGATCAATACACTTGTTTTTAAATACAAGAATCCTCCTGGAGCTTCATGTTGAACTGGCTGGAATACTGAAATTTTGGAATCACTCTTATGGCAAACATCTGCTCGCAGATAGCACAGTTTCTTATGAAAACATTTCAGGAGAGTTTCCTGTCTTTAGAGGTAATTTCTGACCATGGTAGAACTCTTAACGTGCATGTAGAGCTTTAGAGCTGCTACTGGCTACAAGCATAGAATAAAAGTGAGATTAAAAATAGTAAAAAAAAAATAATAAAAAAAAATCATTCTGTCAACTAAGAGCTCAACATTATATTTTACTGTGGCCCAAATCTCTAAGCTTAGTTTTGGTGCTTGGGGGAGGCATTTCCGTTCATGATTCCTTTTAATAACTGCAAGTTCTCACCAGTAGTACTGTTTAAAAAAACCCAACCAAAACCACTTAAAAGCCTCTCTGCAGCCCAGTAAAAAGACCTGTTGCAGAAGAGGGCAGACTGAGGCTTCAGATAAAGCAGTACGGCATTTTCAATACTCAGGTGTGACGGGAATTTTCTTGTGAAATCTCATGTGAAAGACCCATGTGCTCAGCTGTGGGCAGTTGGGCTTGTTGAAACAGAGGGACTACAAAGAGCTGAATGACACAGCTAGGAACAAAAATCAGAAAATCTCAAACTTCAGACCTCCTCCTTGAGTGACTCGAGGTCATTTTCCATAAAGAAAACCAGTGCAATATTAAGTAATGGCATTAGAATCTGTCCTGTATCTGTATTCTTAGGTATTTAATTGCAAACATTGTTTCAAGGTCTTAGCAAGAAAAAAAATGACAAAGCATTGTTCCTCAGGAATGAGGAGACAAGAGACCATGTGAAACAAGCAAAGCTAACGGTGAGTAACCCAGTAGTAGTGAGTGATGTCCTGAACTAAACTCACCGAATGTCATCCCTGTAAGTATCTATGTTGTGCTATTAAAACATGAGCAAGGAGCCGAGTCTTTCCAAAGCACGCAGTCCAGCTGCTGTCAAATGTTACTGCTCCCTGCCTTCAGAACAGCTGTCTGCAACTTCTGCAGTTGCTAGTTCCACCTCACTGAATAGTTACGTGTTGCCTCTGATAGTACAAACAACAAAAACGGTTGCAATAGTGGGCAAAGGAGCTGGCCTTCATTTGGTACGGTATTTTATTGTCAAGAACAACATTCAACAGAAGAGAAACTATTTTCCCCTGCATTTAAAGAAAGGGGCTTAACCAGAGACTTAAAATTTCAATCCTTTTGATTTTTTTAGGGTTGGTTGGTTTGTTTTTAATTGTTTTAATAGTTCTACTCCCAGCTCGTTTAGTTCAGTTTTTAGTTTAGCTTTTAGTTGGTATGTTGGGCCTTTGAAAAGGAGGAAATTCTCTCTCATTTGAAGCAAACCCGGAATGAATGTAATTCTAAGTTGTTTTTACTGCAGTCCTGTTAAAAACAAAACAAAAAAAAACAAACAACCAAAACCTGAAACAAAAGAAAAGTCCCCAAAACACACCTGAGAAACAAAGCAGGCTCTTTACCTGTGCTGCAAACAGCACGGCAAGCATTCTGAAGTCTCACAAAAAACAGATCAGCATCATTTATACCTGCGCCTAAACTGATCAAGATCAACATAAATTTAAACCTGAGCCTAAATGAATCCTCAGACTTACAGCTGAAGCTAAATTTTACTGGCTATTTCTTTGCTCTGTTTCTAGCTGGAAGTGACTCTCTACTGATTTTCTAGTAAAGATATTAGAGGAAACCTGAAGAAAAGTTTTAAGCAGACCAGGAGTAGCAAGAAGAGTTTTCCATCACAGACTGGCTCCTGCTTCAACTATGCAAGAAAATGAAAATAGAAATAAATATTTCAAACAAGTTTTATTTGGTACTTGCACGCTATGTATATATGTTTAAAGAAAGACTCTGTATTTTGGACACTTCAAAATGTTGTGGCTATGCACACGGAAAACTAAAGAAAGCAAGAAAGGAACCCAATTCATTTTACTGTGTCACAAGCTACTATTGAAAGCATTCTGACTGAAGGGCTGGTTTTCCCCTTCCATATATATTCTGGCAGATGAAGTCTCTTTCATGACATTTCCATGGCTTTCATCCCATCTCCTGTATAAGATGAACACTTGGCAGCAGCAGAAGGCAATTTCCTCAAAAATTTGCCAGCTTTTTTTCTCAGAGGATTCCTTCTGCCAGCACAGGCTTTCTGCAGGCCTAGCTCAGTGCCTGCTGAAAGCAAGTGCAGGAATCTTAACGCTACATTCTCTGGTAGCATGAACTGAAGCCCCATAAACCTTTGTTTCCCCTAGCCAAGGATCTCCTCACTGACTTCAGTCAGCAATGCATCAAGCCCTGGTTGGTGCTTCAAGCTCAAACACCTGGAGTCAGCTCTACCTGTAACAACGTTCTTTATCAAAGCACCAAAAGGTGCTTTTACAGTTCTTATTTTACAGTTCTGCCCAATAGCAACCAAGAGCGAGGGATGGAACAACGACAGCAGAAATCAGCATCAAACTAAAGAGAAAGCAACCTGCATTTCTCCTCTTGTCACTCAAAATGTACTGCTTTATTAAAAAAAAATAAAATCACGTACTAGCTAAAAAGCACAAAGACCATTTTCCACTTGCTCTGAAACGAGCAAACCCCAAACATCCCCAAACCAACCTGCTTCATCGTCCAAAAATCAAGTATTTCAGGCTTCACACAGTCCAATAGTCTGGTAAGGCAAAGGCAAAGTCTTCCATCGTTGGGAACAGCAGCAATTTACAGGACTCAGAACAAGGTGTTTCCATGTGCGTGCGTATGTGTACACATCTTTTATAGTATTGTGAACATGGGTGTAACTAAAACAAAATCAAGCTTGCAGTATCGTTTTACCACATTTTTCTAATTTATTCAATTAAATGATTTATTTCTGTACTGAACAAAATTCATAAATACATCATCTAGGAGAACAATAGGTTTTCCTCTTGTCCATGAAAAAATAACGCTTTCAAATGTTCACATTTTAAAACCTGCCTTGTTTTGCGTTTTTAGAGAAAATGCGAGAAGATCATAGTGATGTCTCAATTTACAGAATGTCCCTGTAGGAATTACATTTACAAGAACCTGATACAGAAGCCTATACTTTGCCCCCATAATTAGAGTTCTCTGCAATAATATTCAAACCAACAGGTTTAAATAAAACACCCCATTAACTCTACTTGTAGAGCAATGAGGTATTTATTTTTCAAGTATTAGAACCACAAAGTGTAAAAGATTCTTTGCCAATTTTACAATTACGCCTCTTAAACCAACACCCACCCTTTTACAAAAAGAATCAGTCCCACCACCTAAATCAGCCCATTGCTTTCAGATTCCAGTGTCTTGTGTCTCAAGGAATGCAGAAATACCCATTTACTAACAGAAAAAGCTTGTTGGAAAAAGCCGTATTAAGTAATGCACGTGAAGCATGATTTTTCTAGTGATGAAAGCTATTAGAAAGGTGATCCAAGTCTATTCCCATCACTGCTGCTGCTGGTTTTACTAAAGTCCTTCCAAAAAAGATATTCAAGAAATCTTTAAAAAACTGGAGAGAAAAAATAAAACACTCCTTCATGGTATGGAAGAAACTCCACTGACTGCAGAGATGCTCACATCACCTTTGGTTCTTCAGAAGAAGCAGTCAGATCACTTCTACAACAGAAGGTATCAAAAATGACAGGTCAGCAAAGAGTGACAACGCTTACTTCGAGGTGCCGTGCATTTCTGCAATTATTTTACTGTAAGATGATTTTCCTTACCTTTTCTAGCCGCAGAAAAAGAAAATGGTAGTCCAATTTAGTTTGCTAAATTAGTATTTGTTTACCTAACATCCTTTAAAAGCTGTGATGCAATTCAGAAAAATCTAGTGTGCTGCAAACCATCCCTCCGTATTGCTGCCTGCAAGAACTTGGTGGGGGAAGCGCATCTGGGATTTTACACGGAAGGCAGGTACCAGCTCCCCTTCCGCGTGCGCCCCTCAGATACACCACCTGCGGAACTGGAACGTGACTGCTGATCGTGAGCTAGGCACAGCAGCTGTCACTGTTTCTGTTCGAAAGCACAGCGCAAACATTTCCAAGCAACTTCAAATGGCAGAAGGTGCAGTGTACCCGAGAACCCCGCCTCAAACAACAGATCGGGCCTCGCCGCACTTTGCACAGCATCTGCACGTACTTGGCACGCGTAGCTTTACGAAGAGGGGACACGCTCCTTTACCCAAATAACACCGGGTTTAAAAATCCTTAATCGGCTTGTACCACTGAAGAGCTCTAGGTCCTCTGTCAATTACATGACACATGACAAGTGTTACCGAACCAAGGCACACCTACCTGCTGTTTGATGCGTTTGAACACTGTCTACCTGAGGCAAAAGAGTCCCCTTGTCTTCAAAGGCTAGAATGGGATTCAAAGGAATTTCAGGACTATTGCTTCCATCATTGTTCATGGCATCCAGCCGGGATGGTTTAGAACCAATAGGCAGGTTTATGATCTCTTCAAAGTTCTCATTCTGCATAGACATTCCGTTTTCGTTTGCATTTTTCTCTGGATTGAGATTGCTGAAAGAGAAACACAGGTATTTCCTCATACACTTCATCTAGAACAGAAATATAGCCCTCCTCAAAGCAATACTACAAATGGAGAAGCCTGCACTAATCCAGAGCGTTCTTTCAGTCACTAAAAACTACGCTTCTACCACAGCAGAAAAACTGTTTTTGCAGCCAAGTACTAGATACTCCCTCAACCACAGAGTAGTTGTTACGTGGGGCTGCGCTACACCCAGGACGAGAGAGTGCTTTACGGGCCCTCCGTTCTGAGGAGTGACTGAAGTGGGAAGCAGCGAGAAACCCCCTGCAGCACCACCACTAGCTTGAGCCACCCACCTGATGCAGTTTACAACCTCTTTTTCAGCACTCTCAACCTTTGCCACACTCGTCCTCTTACTGCGGATCAATGTAATGGCCCTTAGATAAGATCACTGTCATTTTTGTTATTCCTTGGATCACCTCCTGTCTCCAGTTTTGGAGCAGTCTCTTCTACCTGCCACTCAGCCAGAGAAAAAACTCCCTTACCAATGCAGTTCTCCTTTCAGTCCCTCCTCCCCTCCAAGTTCTTAGGGCTCATCTCCAAGGCACTACCTGACTCTGCACTCCTCCAGTTGATCAATTCCAAGCCAAGAGAAACACCTCCCAGCATCCCTCACGTCAATCTGTGCTTTCTTTTTCCATCTCCCACTCGACAGGGATGCCTTACGAGCAAATGCTGGTACACCTGCCCCAGTCAGCGGTACAAGCAGACACACTCTCCAATTACATGTGCTCCTGAGAAGATACGTGATCACGTCTCATGGTCTTGCCTCTCCCCTCCCAACCCTTTTATTAGGCCCTGTGTTGACAAACCCTGCTGCCTTGCCAGAGGAGCAACTAATGTGCTCCTTCAGTGAACAGGATGACAGTGATGGGACCAGAAGCTCTGCAAGAAAGAGCAAGCACTCAGCTGACATTCAAAAGCCATGTGGTCTTTCACAGGTGCTTCTTAAGGCCCTCAACAGTTAGATGCTGACAATCTTGGGTACCTACTCCCTAGTCGGACCACATCACCCACATCACGACTGTTCAGGTTGTTAGGAAATGCTTCCACCACAAAGGCTCAATTTTCCTAGATTTAAACTAGGCTATCAATTTCCTCAGGCCATTTCTGAGCAGGTGGCTTGCTTTCACAGGCTAATTTCCTCCTCACAGTACCTTTATTAGTCTTAAAAAAAATAAAAAAAAAAAAAGCAAAGCAAAACCAAACCCACAACAACAAAAAAACAACCAACCAAAAAAAGAACAAAAAAAACCCCAACCAAACCCCCAAAACCAACCTGCTTGTAATTGGCATATGGTTTATTTTCATTTGCTGGCTTCTTTAGGTGTCCAACTCTTCACAAACAATTACAGAATTGTTTTACAGTACTTTCCAAGAGACAGAAAATAATTACTGCTCTTTTGAAAGTAGCCAAAGCCCAGATTTCCTGTGAGAATGACAAGCTGGTTTTCATATCAAGCCTTTCCTAGTTTTTCAAACCATCACTGGTTCTTTTTCAGAAAGGCATTCCCCCTTTTTTTTCATCTGTTGATATGCTGAGCTAATTTAAAAGTGAAAAGTGTGTTTCACTGCACTGAGTTTGAGAGCAGACACAGAAATCCTGCTGGCTGCCGGCGAGAGGTCACGAGTCACACCACCCTTTTGTGCCAAAGATCCGCATCCGTAAGAAGAGGAGCAGGATCTGTGACATGCTTCAGGACTAATAAAACCTGTTCTATAAAGTATAGTTATTAGGTTAGTATTCACTATAAGGTATCCTATTACTCATTTCATCCCCATCTACTACCAATAACCTTACCGGAGCTCTTGCAACACGGCAAGTTTGATGGATGGGGTAAGGAAGAGGGGGAAGAGAGCAAAGAGAGCAGCTGCTCAGTCACATAAATTCAACAGCATAGCACTTCAACAAGCATTGGTACAATGAAAACGACTCTTGCTTCTGCAAACAGATATTAATGTTTCTATCCGACTGATCAGCTGACTTCACAGATAAATAGTTCTTCGTATTTATTTGTCATTGCACCGCCAGTATTACGTACCGAGTTAGACCAGGATTCACAGGCTTGAAAGATGTCTTTTCAGACACGGGACTCTATACAATCACAAACAGGGTACAGAAGAGGAAGCCACGACTATGAATCTTCTGTATTTTATGCTATAAAATATTCTATATTCTGTGCTGTCTGCTCCACCAGAGTACTAGGGGAGCAAGTTTAAAAGAAACAAAGGGAAAAACAGAACTGTGGAGTTAATTCCACTGGACATCTTAGAGGCCATAAATCCAAAAGGAGATTAAACAAACTCCTAGGAGATTGGTATACCCTCCAGCTTCTGGTAATGAGCAGCTTAGGGACTACTTGAGCCCATGGTTGCATTTGGACCACAATGCTTAGTAACCCTTCATTGTCCAGAGGATCTCCTGGTACTTGCCTTTTTTTCCTTTACACTCTCTCCCTAAGTGACTGCTACAGGCCATCAAAGCAAAGAACACAAAAAAAGTAATGGATTTTTGACCTGCTACAGCTGTTCTTACTGTCTTGTGTGACATTCTTAGCCATGTCTCAGTGTTCAGCACAACACTGGAGATGCCCTTTTCAGGCATACAATATTGCAGGTATGTTTCTAAGAACATAGTATCATTTTGGCATTGTAACATATCCCAAAAGCGTGCCTGTTGCAAGACACCTATGTAATTAAAAAAAAAAAAAAAAAGTGGCCCAAGTTATTTAGAGTGAATTTCCAAACATGGAAATTGAAGGCAGCTAA
>VZTL01075340.1:54312-71220 GCA_013400535.1 Scopus umbretta
AAAAAGGAAAAAAGCATCTGTGCTGCTTTGCATTTTGAACTGGACGCATCAATATTAACAAGACAGACTAGAGGAAGTTGAGAGAAGAGCAGCTAATTTAAAGGAACCTGAACATCAAAAAAATTAAAAACTACTGAAAATAACATCTGATGTAGATAATTTAGCCAAAGCTCTGTGTAGACATCATCTATATGTAAAGAATTTGAAGAGAGTAAAGAAGAAAATGACTGGAATTTCAGAATTTATTATGTTTGTCTTTTTGATCACCCATCTGAAATCAAGACGGAATAAGGAAAAAAAAAACCAAACCCACCAATTTGCAGGCCTTTGGAATGTGGCAAAATAGTTCCACACCTGCTATTCCTGATCTGAAGGACAATGTCAGTCATCTCATTTATTGACATGGTTTTAGCAGAGATGTCACAGATGGACATCAACAGCAAAATGGACCCCAGACTTTTGGATGATTTAAATATAGCAGTATTTATTTTTAATCCACTGAGACAACGGCACTGAAATCAGCCAGCAATGAGGAGCTGGAGGCCGAAAGAAGGGAAGGTGGTGCTAAAGCAAATTTCACGTGTGCTATCCTGCAGACTGAGCAATGAACACTACATAAGAACTTGAACTCGGTAACATTCTTTTCCAGGGACAAAATACTGAGGCAATCACCTTGTCTAACTGTATATTTCTAAAAAGTGGTCGTCTAATCTACCCAGACCCAGCTCCCTTTATACGGGATGGAAACACACAGATGAGGTGAACTGTTCTCACTGAGACCCCACTGCAGGCATTTATAGAAAGCAGCACGGGGGGTGGGGGGGGAGGAATTACAGGATAAGAATAATTATCGTAAGGAAAACAATGTCAACATAAACCACCATACTGAAATAACTTTCTGAGAAGTAGCAGACAGAATCTAACTTGGGTAAAGAATTAGAAAGTAGAGAACAAGCAATAATCTGCAAGTAGGAGATGGATTAGGCAGCTGTACTGGTTATCCAACTCCTATCATTGTGTTTCTTCCAGGGTTCTACTGTTTAGTAAAGCAAGGAAAAAATTAGAATCCGGAAAAACCGCCGTTGGAATCTTTTATGATTTACAAAAATGTCTGAAAATACTTTAACATTGTATCTTATTTTCAGATGACTGTTCCAAATTCATTTTTCCATTTGTTGGAAACACCCCAAAACCCCAGAATCTAGCCAGAAGTTACCATGCCATTAATAACATTGTAGCATCCATGAACTACCAGTTTTCTTGGTAATTCTAGATACCTTACTAAATGGAAAATTTCCATGGTACGTTCCATTTTAAAATATATTTAATCTTGCCCTTTCCATTGTACTACACCTGGATGAGAAATGTCTCCATTTAAGTTCAGTTGCGAGTCCTCTCACCACAGACTTACAGCTCAGAGGCTTGGTCACTCCCTGCGCCCCATGAGAATTCACTATTCTTTGTTAGCACTCAAGCATTAAATTGTTTAACCCAGTTTACTTGTGGAGAAGAAACTCAGAGCAAGCATAGGTAGCAAAATCAGAACGCTTGCAGCACCACTTAAAACTACATACCACAAAAATCAGGTTCATGTTCAGACACATCATTTTAACTCGGACAATTATGAAGAAAGAAATTGTTTCTACAAACCAAGAATTCACGTAAGATCTATTTGAAAACCTTGAGTGCCAACATGGTAAAACAGCTCAATTCACAAGCAAATATATCTGGTTTTGTCCTTCACAATGCAAAGTGAAGAAGCTTTAAGCCTAAAGGAAAACTGATTAGTGTTCATTTGTTTAAAACACCAGAGTAGGAACACCAATAAAAATTCTGACAAACTATTAGGTGGGATAGATGATTGTGCCAGTCTATCATCTGCAATAAATGTTTTATTAATAAAACTAATAATTGTTGACAATAGATATACAGTAAATAATGCAGCAGATCACAGCATTTTCATTAGGGTTTATGAAGATCAATTGTCTTGGAAAGCTAATGAAGTTCCAGTACAAGATCCGCATTGCTGATCAAAAGCGGCAGCAGAGAACGGTGAAATCAATTGCCCTCACTCCGCCAGAATTCTTTGAATTTTTCTCAGTTGCGTTGTACTCATGACTATAGAAGCAAGCATGCTATCTCCAACTGAATCCCAGGCACAGAGCTGACACGGGATGGATGACATGATGGGGAGGAGGAGGGATGAGGTTCAGCACAGTAAGCAGTCAGGCAACTTCCTATCATGCCCCAGAGTAGAACTCCCTCAGACAAACCTCTAGTAGCTTCCTAAGCCATCCTCCTTCAACACTACTGGTGCAAGGGACAGAGCAGCTCCAGTGTCTGGGGAGTGACCCCAACTACAGGTATTCTGACCCCAACTACAGGTATTCTGGGTTTGGTGACTGAACACCAGCCACCAGTCCTCTTCAAAGACACGCATTCAGGCTAGACCCCAGAGCTGAAGAAATGAGACTCACCGCCACTTACACTTCTTCAGTCCTAGACCCAGTGAAACTTCCCATGCTTCCTGCACTGTAGGAGGAGAATAAGACTGACCGTTGCTCTAGGCCTTAAGACGACTCCTCTCTGTCCTGGTTTCAGCTTAATTCAGAGTTCATTTTTTTTTTTTCCCTAATAGCTGCTGTAGTGCTGTGTTTTGGATTTAGGATGAGAACAATGCTGATAGCACGCTGATATTTTAGTTGTTGCTCAGTAGTGTTTAGTCTAGTCAAGGACTTTTGAGCTTTCCATGCTCTGCCGGGTGCACAAGAAGCTGGGAGGGGGCACAGCCAGGACAGCTGACCCAACCTGGCCAAAGGGCTATTCCATACCATATGGCGTCACGCTCAGTATAGAAACTGGGGGGAGTTGGCTGGGGGGCAGCGATCGCTGCTCGGGGACGGGCTGGGCATCGGTCAGCGGGTGGTGAGCAATTGCATTGTGCATCACTTTTGTATATTCTTTTATCATTATTATTATTTTCTCTTTCTCTACTATCCCATTAAACTGCCTTTATCTCAACCCACGGGTTTTAGGGTTTTTTTTGGTTTTTTTTTTTCGGTTCTCTCCCCCATCCCGCTGGGGCAGGGGGAGGGTGAGCGAGCGGCTGCGTGGTGCTTGGTTGCTGATCGGGGTTAAACCACAACACTCTCTTTCACTCCCTCCTCCTGCCCACAGAAGCATATGCCACAAGTCCTGCCAGGCAAAGCCTTTTGAAGTTCTGGTTGGAAATCTGAGCTATCTTGCCCTTAAAACATGCTCAAGTCTTTTCCAGACAAAAAACAAATCTTTCTTGGGACTGGAGTGACACGCTCACACAAAAGACCATCTCCACCGGTTGCTGTTGTGTGTGCTACAGTATCAGGTATATCGAGATGCCCAACAACTGCAGCACATGAGATGCAGCAACAGTGGTGGTGGCACCTGTGGCTTTTACCATGTGGTAAAATCTGTGCTGCTATGTATTCCTTACAACAGTTTTTCAGGCTTCCCGGGCTAAGCTTACACCGGGATGCTACCAAGCGCTTCAGCCTTCGCCGTCCCAGTCAGTGCAGATGTACCTCGAGTCCCTCCATGCCCTAACCTGGCACACCAGCCTCCCCTTCCACAGCCTTATACACACTTCCTACTTTTGTCACTGTTCTTCAATCTCATTTATTCATTCTTCAGTTCGGCCATCCTGAGGTTCCTTCCACAGGGATTATGATGCGGCGTGACAGCGTTCGTTAGCGTGGCACACTTTGTACTACAAACATCAAGGTGCAGATAAGGCTGGGAGTGACTAGCATTTAATAGCTGCCTGAGACAATTACGAGGCAGCTCTGTGCAGCTCATCCAATGCAGCTCAGTGCTCCGTGTCACTGACAGAACTCCTCTCAGCAGGAGCATCCTTGTCAGCATGACAGCAGGCTAAGATCCCCCAGGCATATGCAGGGACCCAGAGAGGGCATATTCCTCCTTCAATTAGTGCCAATCACACCCTGAAGCATACCGCCCATTACAGACTGCGTGATGGCTTCCCACATTCAAGTTTTTCCATGTGTATTCTGGCACTACCTGCATAAAACATGAAAGGACTAAGGGATTATTTGGCTTTTTGCATTACTAAGACTGAAATAACTGACAGCTCATGCTTATGTAACAGATTTCACTTGGTTCCACACTGAGGTTTCAAGCATTTCAACGCTTTCTCAAAGCCTGAGTGACTTGCCTCATGGCTACAGACAGCTCCCAATGTTAAACATCTGCCTCCCCAAATTCTCCTTCTAGAGGACAAAGGTTGTGGTTTTGGTTTTTTTTTTTTTAAACTGCAAAGCCAAAATGAGTAGTTCTGTATCTCATATGAGGGACTTTTGCTTAGTAAGCAAAACTCGCTAATACTTCAAACAGTTCAGAAATCAGAACATCTAGGCTGAAAGCACAGTGTTCGTTATTCCAATCACGAAAAGTAGCACTGCAAATCCAGAGTGGTTTTTATGACGCTTAATTCATGGAAAAGAACAGAAAAAAATTGCCCTTTCCATAAGTTTCAATTTATGTAATAATTGCTGGCAAACAGCACATTCTTCCAAACACTGCAAAGAACGTGCTGTGTTTTTACAAAATTCTTCCCTATCATTTGGCAAAAATGGGTTACTGCTAAGTGAAAGATGATAAAGTTCTTTTCTGAACACAGGAAAAGATAAGTGGGAAACGAGGCAGACTGAACGGCTGTCTCTTATCTAACGACTACGTGGACCTGAAAATAATTTATTATGCTAGCAACCCTCATCCTCTAAACACCTTCCAATACTTGCTGTTCTTACCTGTCCATATTTACGGGCGGGTGATGTGAAACGACCACGTGCGTGCAGGTGACAGGCTTCCCGTTGTGTGGCGACCGCGTTGCGTGCTGAAGCTGAGGGCCTCCTGCAGGTTCCGAGGGAGACGCAGGACTGGTTATGACTAGAGAGAGGAAACAGGTTTTCATAAAACCAAGCAACACCATCTACCTGCAGATTAGGATAAAACAGTTCCTACAGAAGACAGCACAGTCACGGCAAGCTACAGTTTTAAAAAAAATTAGCGTTCCCACCCTTCCCCCCGCACCTTTGTCAAGTTTTCGGGCACACCAGCCCCGTTTCAGATCCAAAGTAAATGCCACAGATTTCAAAGCTACAGCTTTACGGACAAGAATAAACACCTCCCAGTGATATACACAATTTCAACACGTGAGCCAGCGGTCAAAATAAGCTGGTATCTGACAGAATATTACGCTGGCACTTTTCAAGCAGCAATAGAGAATGGAGTAGGACACTAGGACATCGTCAATTCCATACACGGGTATTTCCTGGTTCCCGTGTTGATCACTGACTGTAACCCAAAAGGAAATCAAGAGGAGAAAATCTCCGTAGGAAGGATACTTCTTTCAACAAGTACCAAATCGCTCCTATAAAATGCTGTCAAGAGCAACATAAAATTAAAGTATCTTTGTGCCTCATCTGAGTATGATAGATGTTATCGGCCTGCCTCAGGATGTTCTTTTAAAGTACAACTACAGCCTTCTGCATTGTATCTACAGACACAGTAATTCACATACAGCTCAGCAAAAGGAAGAAATTGCACCCCCACCCCACCCCCCCCCAGCATCTGTTACGATAGTCACAAGGACAATTCACAGGCTTGGACACGTTTCTCTGTTACCCAAAACCTCATCTGGGGAGACCCTCGTTCAGCTGCTCTGGTTTTGCTATGCTCTAAATGCCTGGGCTGAAGTCTTTTACACCAAATGTCTTAGTGTGATCTTTGGCAAGTTTTTACATGAAGAATACTAGCAACACAGGTTTCGGTGCTTCTACAACTGAAACAAGAGGAAAATATATTGGCTTTAACGTTTAAGACAGAAAAGCAGAAAAAAGTTCTTCTGCTTTGGAAAGGCAGGATTATCTCCTATTTTGAAGCAGAGGCCAAACAAATGACGAAAGGGTGATGGATTTTGTTCCATTGTGTGATTTGGCCATTCCCACAAAGGTCTCCTCATATTTTTTCCAAACAGCAAAGACTGAAAAAAGGAAAATCACCATTTGTGTGTAGTCAGAAGTCTGTTAGAGCATAATATGTAAAGTTAGAGTCAGCTGAAATATGTCCGTTCAGTCATACCTTTAACTCACTAGCTTACCTAGATAAAGCAAAGCCGAACAGTAGAGCAGCCCTGAAGGTGAGGGCAGTTTTGTCTTTATCCAATTACTCTGGAGAAGAGAAGGCTGTGGAAAGACCTTATTGCAGCCTTTCAGTACTTAAAGGGGGTTTACAGGAAAGATGGGGACAATCTTTTTAGCAAGGCCTGTTGTGACAGGACAAGGAGTAATGGTTTTAAACTAAACGAGGGCAGACAGATTGGATACAAGGAAGAAATTTTTTACAGTGAGGGTGGTAAAACACTGGCACGGGTTGCCCAGAGAGGTGGTAGATGCCCCATCCCTGGAAGCATTCAAGGTCAGGTTGGTCAGGGCTCTGAGCGACCTGATCTAGTTGAAGATGTCCCTGCTCACTGCAGGGGGGTTGGGCTAGATGGCCTCTAAAGGTCCCTTCCAACCCAAAGCATTCTATGATTCAAGCCTTCCCTTGGGCCTGGGGAAATGGAGGTCCAAATTCTGGTATGCCGTAGGAAACCTGACTACTTGTCTTCTACCTCGGGCAGGAAAGCGCTAGCCCCAGGTTATAGTGCCATTTATAGTTTCAAGAATTATTTAAGTGGTTTATAGCACCTTCAACAGCGCCTGCAGCAAAAGATGGCATCCCAGATGCATTCTGTGTTAGCAGTTCCCAAACTTCCCTCCTCCGCCAAGATAATATGTAAACATGTAACTTCCAAACACACGTAATAAAATCTGTGTCAAAAGGTTTCCCAGCAGTGCTAATTATAGCATTCACTTTAAATATATTAAAATAAATAAAAGCAGCACACACAGCTAGTGCTGTTATTTGTCCTCCGTGCTACTCAACTCAAACACAAAAGAGAAATAAAGATTAATGTCATTTAACGTGTTATGCTACAATAGGATAAGCCATTTGATAACTTGATTTCAGTATCTTTAAATACTGCTAATTCATACTTGGTGATAGTGAGTATGAGCTACATTTTATTTTGCTTCCTTCATTGTAAGTATTAAAATCTTACCTAAAACTACCTAAAATGACCAGGGGAGAAAAAAAAGATAGAGGCAACAGAATAGAAGGGAAGACTGAAAATGTGGGTGCGACAGGGAGACGCCAAACTTTTCTAGGAGCTGAATTTTGAAAGAAATAGAAATTTAGACCAAGTAAGTAAGGCAGCAGATGGGGAAGAGAGATGACTGAGATGAAATAACCCTTTAAGAAAATGGAATAAGTCTGCAACAACCACATCTATAATATCATGCAAAAGAAACTATAGAATCAGTTTCTTTTGTGATCAGAATCAGAAAAGAATTTGTTTCTTTTCACTTTATAAATAATTAAAATTGGTAATTTAAATTAATTGCCATTAAAGACCAATGTGACAAAGTTGCTAAAGCAGCAGACTCATTTAGTAATGGCTAACCTATTACACAGAAAGGCTAAATAAGTCAAGTTTGCTAGGACTTCAGTTATAATCCTCTCACGGTTTTCTTTACTGCAATTAGCGTGCCAAGTTTCAGAACCGTATCTCAAATCATTGTGCTCAGTAGGCATTTATTCACCAGTTGTGCTCAGGGCACAGTTAAACTCAATACCTGCTTCTCCAGTAATATTTGCCTTTGATATATGTCCATTTTGCTGGTCATTGGGTTTCTACAAAGAAAGCACAGTTTTGTAAATTAAAAATGTCACTAGAGAAGTGAAACAAGCCCAGTATTTACACATGCTAAGTAGCAGCACTGACCTTATCTACAGCTTCTACACGCCTAGTTCTCTTCATGATCTCCTCAAGCCTCTACAATAAAATGCAAAGGGGTAAAATAACGTTTGCTAGCATTAATTTAAAAATCTCTCCCGAACCACAATTGCTTGTCATTTATCAGTTGCATCTACTTATTGCAAAAAGATGAATTATTTATTACTGTCGACAATATTCCCTTCACTTCCACATCAGGCCATGCAGATGAGCACTGCAGCTTTTCTGAGGGCACATTTATAAAATGGGTAACATTCTACAGCTGAGGTGGAAGCAAACTGCTAAGGCAAAATGAATTACAGTTTCTCTCCACATACTAAGTTACCTTCTTCCTCTCCAAGCGCTCTTGTTCTTCTCTTTGGAAATGCTTTTCACGTTCTAATCGAATCCGCTCTGCCTCTTCCCGTAGGCGAGCTTCCTCTTCTTTCTGAGTAGATGGCGAAAGAAAAAGCAGCGAGGAACAGTTTACTATTTAAGGACAGATTTACACCGATACCTCCTTAACTATGCACATCTACGACACCCTGAAAAGACACTTTTGGGGCTTACAAGTCACAGTCTTTTCAGACTGAATTGCATATTTCTTGATTAATCTCTGTGTTTTGCATAGCATTAAGAGATGTGTAACTGAACAACAGACATCATATTTGGCTCTGCACCTTTTCTGGGGCACGTGCATGAAAGCACACCAGGTAACAAATGAGGAATACATTTCCTAACCTTCAGCATTAGAACAGCAGCCAGGAAAGTACTCAAGAGATTCATGTTTTGAGTGGTGGATGTTTTTGAGAGTCAAACAAAAGCAGCAGAATGTTTTATTTGGCCAGAGTCATTGCTTAATGAGACCAAGGATAAACAGCCACAGGTACATTTGCACAAGCTTCCTGTTCCTGCTTTTTTGATTAAATGTAAAACTTGTCTGGAATATACTGTAGAGAGGCCTTGCTCCCTGACAGTGACAGCGTTGTATGATGGAACTACTACAACGGTTCATTTGTTAAGGCTGTAACATCCAAAAAAACTTGGCCATGTGTTATCTCTGAGTGCTAAGCTGGGGATGTACCTCACAGTTTAGCATTTCAAAAAGAGCAGCATGCATTTTCTGAAAAAGAAAACTGCAATTTCTAAGCTATATCCACTAACACAATCCTTTAAACATTTATTTTCAGAAGCATACATTTATTTACATACCAGAAGAAAAAAACCTAATGTCTATGAGGCAGACTGAAGTACTGAATTTGGGGGGGTAAGAAAGCACAGGCACAAAGTAAGAGCATGTGTGAGAAGGATCCTGTCCTCGTGAAGCCAGTAAACCAACATTATGCCCATCAAAAATGGGAGCAATTGAAAAACTGTATTTCGATTTATTTACTCTTAGATCTGTTGACTAGCTGCTCTGATTTCAGGAGGGCTGCACCAGGTAAAAGTTCTTCTCAGCTTGACTAAAGTGATAAAAACCTATCCCTTCCCACTAGCCCCACACAAAAGCAATATTGGGCACAGGATTAGAACACAGCAGTGCTATGTCTCCAGCACTCTGAATAGTTAGTTATGTTGGCATCTAAACTTCCCATAACTGTGGAGACAAAGAGTTCTCTGGTATAACACCATTCATTGAAGTCCCCCAGTACAACTCTATTGATTTTTTTTCATCACAATTTTTCAGGAATAGGAAAGAATTTGTTCTAAATTCTACAGGAGAGCAAAAAACCCCAACAAAACAAAGCTAAATTTCCTACCACATTTTTGTCAAGAAAATATATCTTTACTCTTTGAACCATTCTATGTAATGAACTCTGCTACAACCCTATTCACTTCATATATAGCACTTAAATTTTAGATATCCCTCTAATCTAGGTGCTGCATAAGAGGTGTTGCTTCATCTACTTCGCTGCCAACCAGACTGGCACAGAAATTCCAGCACGGGAGCATACTTGTTTCTGAATGCGCTCCATCTCTTCTTTCTCCTTCTGTTCTCTCTCTTCTGCCTGTTGGCGCAGCCGTTCTTCCTTTTCCCGCTCCTCCTCTGCATCCTTTCGGGTTTTTTCTGCTTCCTGTCTGCGAGCTTCTTCCTCTTCTCGGCGAGCTCTTTCTTCAGCTATCCTCTGTGACAGCTCCTCCTTCTTTTGCCTGCAATCATGAAACAAGCATAAGAAAAATATGTAAAAAAAAAAAGGAGAGGAAAAAACCCAAACCAGCAGATTTCTGACCCAAGACACCGGCACTGCAGAACAGCTGGATATAGGCTGCACTGCTCTCTCATTCGTAAAAGCATCAGAACACCTGAAATGGGTCAAGCCAAGTTGTCTGTTCTGCTTCCAGCAGGGGCCAGAGGTGAAGCCCTATGGAACATAAAAACTTCGCAAGGCAATGCCAATACTTCTCCAGCACATCCACTGGTCTGTGACTCGGGTACTGTCTGAATCAGAAACAGTATCATTGACTTTAATGCATCTTGCAAAACACTTCTTTCTGTAATTTCATTTGATCATATTTTGAAAGAGTATACATTTTCAGCACCCACCTTATCTTGCAGCAATAACTCCTGAATTTAAAAGTAGTGTCTAATTCTGCTGATTTTTGAACATTACCTCCTAACCTCACTTAATGCCCCCTCATCCTTGTATTACAGGAGTCAATAGCTTTTCCCCTTGACCTTTGATGTTACCCAAATTATTTAGGGCTTCGTAGCTTATCGTATCCTCACTCAGAAGTAGAGAGCAGATGGTCTTCCCAGCTGAAGAATCCTCACCCGTTTAGTAGATTTTCACACGGGAGCTGTTCTATACTTGTGATCTTCCTTGATGTCTGTCTGCACTTATTTTCCTGGTTTTACTGAATTTGCTCTCTCAAAAAATCTAAAACTCAACCTCTAAGAAGAATCCAAGGATTCATCTTGGATAGTTGAGAATGACATGTTCATTTTAATCTCCTTTTCCAGCAATTCATAACAGTTCATTTATTTTGTTGACCATGACTCACCTGATACTTTCATATAATCAACTCCAAATAAGATCTCTTCCCTCATTAGCCCAGAGACCACCACCACATAAGTTAAGGTAGGAGGAGATAATTTCCTTATACTTATTCCTTTATGCTTAGCACTATTGCAATTCAGCTTCCATTTTGTATCTCAGCAATATAACATACATCTGAAACACTTCACAACTGCGTTATCTTACTGAAGACCAGCATTATCTCATTGGCCACAACTCCTTTCAAGTTAATTTATGAAGGCACTCAGAGACTGAAAACTCCTTTCACTGTGAAAGCCGATTACTCTTTACCTTTTGGTTTTGATCTTTCAGTCTTAGTATTAATTCACCATATTACTCTTATGCCACAGCAGCTTATTTTCTTTAAAAAACTTTTTGAGAGGGACCATGTTGTGAGTCTTTTGGAAAGCCGGGCTATTTTAACCAGCTCTGCCTTGTTCCTATGTTCAGCAATGTTGCTAAAGAACTCCCAACAAATTCCAGAGGCATGGCATCCCTCTAAAAAGGCACTCAACTTGTGTTATAGCCACAGGCATAAACATTCAGACGGGCTACTCATTTCCTAGTAGAAAATGAGATGCAACATCGACTATCCACCAAAACTGTTGGAGGTCTTGATCTTAAATGAGAAAACAAAAAGCTGTAAGTCACAGCTGTTGGACACTTAAACACCACCCATAGTAGAGATCTTACAATTCAAAGTAAGAGACATTGTCCCAATCACAAAGTTGAAAACAGCTGTGTAGAGTTCCCTAGCTGGAATAAACACATATAGCTTTGTTAATCTCTGAGGACACAGTGAATCACTACAGCAAGGATCTCCTCTCTTCTCCTGTCCTATTTTAAAGCACTATTTTGGATAAGTTTTAACCTTACAGATCTGCTTATTGAGCCTACAAAAATCCCCAACAGGAAAATTTGGTTTTGGGAAGGAACTCGTGCCTCCTGCATGTCAGTACTGTGCTTCATATATCAAAATATAACAACAGAAAATACACAAGAAGCTGCTTGGAGGCTGCTAAAAATGTATCTTCTCCACTGCAGACGTCTAGAATCACCTTTCAAGCTCTTCTCTCTCCCTCCTTTCTTGCTCCTCGCGTTCTCGCTGCTCACGGGCAAGGCGCCTTTTCTCAGTCAGCAGCCTCATCGCTTCTTCAGGGTCAGTTGTACCTGCAGAGGTCTTTGTGGGGGCTGGGGGTGGAGAAAGAGCTGGCAGAGCAGGAGGCAGGGTTGGGCTGGCTGCTGAAACAGATGGGAAGGGAAAACTAGTTTGTACAGACACAGTAGCCAAGATGACACTCTGGAAAGGAACAGAAAATAGTTTCAAATACTCTGTAAAAATATTTTCAAGCTTACACGGTTTTAAAAGTGTTTCAGAGAAGGAAGAAATGTGTAGATGTTAGGCGTTCATATTCCTCAAGGGAAGTTTGTTTTTAGAGGATATGTGAAAACAGCTCCAGTTGAAACGTTAAATCACCTTTTCTGCCAGGAGAATAAATGCTGATGGGTGCTCAGCCGGAGTTATGCTGACTCAACAAGTCCCTACCATCACATTTCTTAAGTTTGCCCAATTCTACTTGGAGAGCAGAAACGAAACATTGTAGTGTATTTTCTTCTGTCTTATAGTCTGCATCTGAAGAGCAGAGCCAGACTCTTTGGTGATAGGCCAATCACTTTTGGTGACTTGGTGATCTCAAACCTCAACTGTCTGAAGTGATCTGCAATAAGGGTAGGACACAAACCATCACCAATTTTGCAGTTACTCCAACCTGAGGCAACTCACGGGGCCAGAACACTGCTTCTTAACAAGCTTTGCCACTATTGGTGAACTATGGCTTATGTTCAAATCTTAATAGTGCCTTGATATAAATTCTTTACCCAGGACCAGCTGTGGCCACCCGATAGAGGTGTTACACGTTTTTCTCAAGTAAAACACCAGTTCACATTTCTGTAAGCTTGACAGGCATTCTCTAGCACAGATACAGAGCACCTCAACTGCACTTCTTCTCTATAGAGGCCAGGGACCATTACCAACAAACAAGCTAACTGAAGGAAGCATTCCCAGGGTAATCTCATCTGGTAATGCAGAGAAACATGGATAGGGAAGACTTTGAACTGTCAATGGAATCAGATTCTGATCCTGGAAAGATACCTGTAAAATAAGCGATCAGGAACAGCCAGGAGACAAGTTTTAAACCTACATTTCTAACCACACTTTGGGTTGTTACAGCATTTCCCTCACCTCACTAACAACTTCCAAGAGGGGTTTCCTCCCCAATTACCCCCTCTCACACCTCGTCATGTTTACAAACACTAATTCAGCTGCTTTCGCTGTGCTGAATGCTCACATCTGCTGACCTCTCTGCTCTCTTCTTCTATCAGTTAACAACTATGCAGGTCTTTCTATAACTGCTGCAGGGCTTTCATCTTGAATTCAAGTGTACACCAGCAATTTAAAGAGTGCCAGGGCCTGTTCTCCAGCCCAGAGGTGAGCTGGCACAATTAAGCCTCAGCCAGAGCGCTATTCTCTCACATCACCAAAACAGGTATTCAGTCCACCCCTAGGGAACAGTCCAGGCCTGGGCTAAGCTCCGAGATGTAGCTGGGAATTCCAAAAATTCTGGGATGGTCAAATATAAAAAGGCAAGTCATTTGATCACTCTAATGCTTGGGAGCCCTTTAGAGCTATGCTCTTAATAGTCTTGGGGACAGAAGGCAAGGCAGTGTGGGGCTGCAATTACAACCTGGATCAGAAACATACCAGAGTGCCTTTGTAATAGTCAAACAGTATAAATGACAGAGGTCCTGCACCTTGGCCCTTTTTAATTTACTAACACAGACCAAGGCAGGGCTGTCACTCCTGAAGGGAGCACAGCTTTGTGCTGCTTGGGGCTCGCTTCTTGCCTCAGGTGCTGAAGCTGGCAGCATAACAAGTAGCCGGTTTAATGCACACTTGCCCTGCTGTCAGAAAGGATGACAACAGCTTGCACTGGCACACCCAAAACACCTTTAAAACTTCATTGGTATTAGCAAAGTCACATGAGATTTGCCTGCAAAAGCTTGAATATCTCCATCAGTGATCATTACCTGCTGGCCTCCAGGCTCCTGTGACTACACAGCTAGCAGGTAGCTGAGCCAGACAGGTGAAAGGCCAGTTCAGTTAACTGGCAGAAATCAGCTATGTTCACCTGCAACACAGACCTAGGAGACATCAGCAACGTCTCTCTAGCTCCAAATGCTGCAGTTACCCCTCTCTGGATTTTTGCATTCAATCAGTGGTTAGATTTTGGCAGTTTGGGCCTCCATCTGCGGTACAAAGCCTGTCCTCTAACCTCACATGTAAAATGCTTAGCCTGAGGTCTCAATCTTTGGTCCCAACCATCACTTCTTCTGGCCTTAGTGAAAGACATCCAATTTGAAGTGCTGCTCACCACTTTGACTATAGTACCCTTCTCTTTAGCCCCTCTTCACCATTTGTTTCTTTGTTGTAAATACAAACTACTTCACTTTTGAATATCTTTATCACACATAACCTGTTTCCATACTAAGTGACCTTGTCACAAACTCAAATATTGACTGAGTCTGCAAAGAAGCTGAGCCTCTCTTCCTCCTGAGCTAAACTGTTAAACAAGTATGATGATGTTTCTCTGGTCCACACCTTGTACTGGGGAACTACAGCTTGTAAACATTTGCAAAGTTATCTCAGTGGTATCCCTGAGATCCTTTTAAAGAGAAGCTTTCTCCTTAAAAGGAAGCAGGCAAAAGGTTATCAGAGGAAGAGTGAAAGCCCATGCTAACATGGCAATGATCTCCTATCTTCTTTACGTGCCCATGGACAACAGATGCATCCATTTATTATTGTAAATCTCTAGCTTTTTGTGGGGTTGTCCCTTGTGTGGTAGGACCTAGGTATCAGACCGGAACTACCGTAACAGACCTTATTAAGAAATCAATTCACATCAAGTCTTCTCACATAAGAACAACCCCCAACTACACATCCTGCGGTTAAATGCAGGAGTATTAATACTTAAAAGTGTTTTTTGAAGGACAATCACAGGGGAATCTATGAATTTTAAATTTAGAATCTTAAGTAACCCTTCACTGGGAATCCCATCATCACAATGGACATGCTGTCCCATCTGCGACAGACAACTTATGCCGTATTTACAATGGACTAAAAAGTCTGCCAGAACAAACCTACATTTTTCAGTTTCAGATTTAGTTTTTGCCCTTCCTACACTTTATGGTCATTATTTAATTTTGTGTGTACATCCGTTTCTGCCTTGCTGCTTTACAGGGTTGGTGTGGGTTTTTTTTGTTTGCTGGGTAATTTTTTTTTTTTTTTAATAACTCTTTTTCCCTGAAAAAATCTGCCTATTCCTCTTCACTCTTCCACTTGGTTCTCCTCTGCATTCTATTTTATCCTGCCAATCTCTCCCATTATGATGTGGTACTCTTGCAATATTTTAAGTAAGCTGTAGTGTTACCAGCACAACTGTACGGAGCGTCTAGCAGAGCTGGACATTCTCACTGCTCACGCTACCTTATGCGATGGCTTCCTGTGCCATTAGTCTTCAGATCATTATTATTCTACTTCAGCAGTTTGAAAAGACGCTGTATCATGATGTGAGCAACAAAATCATGGTCCAAAAGGACAGAGAAGAGGGCTGCAAAGCCACACTGTGGGAAGCAGGCTGATGTTGTTTTGACTGTTACAAGCAGGAGGGCTTCAACCTGTTTACACTTTCCTCAATGAACATGCATCTGCAGGAAGGTTCTGAAGAATTTAGATTAACACTTGATGAAAACTACTGAAAGCTATGTTGCTTCAGAGAAAGGAAAGGGAGAACATAAGAGACTCTCAGACATTCCTTAACCTAAAGGAGGATCTCTCCTTACCTGGAGTGAGCTCTGCCTGGATGGCAAGCTCTTCCTGACTTGCAGATTCTCCAGCACCTGCTGAAGTTCCTTTACTCTCTTCTGTCCTCTCCTCATTGGCCTTTTCAGCCTCCTTTTCTGGTCTTTTCTTCTTACTCTCTGATTTGACCTCTTTTTTGACTGGCCGGATGTTGCCAGGAGAAGGAGGACGTGCCTGAGCAGAGGAAACTTTGGAGGAACCAGGTGGGGAAGTTATCTGCTTGGGTGTGCCAGGCAAAAAAGGCAAAGACTTTGACGCATGCCTGTGTAACCACAAAGAGCGACAGTAACTATCAGACATGCTCTGCTGGATACCACGTACACATCACCTCTACAACTACAATAGCTAAAAATAAAACAGCTTCTCTATTTCTCTGCTATCAAGCAGGACTGCTGGAGCAACTGATTCGCCTTCATGCAAAACGCTTCTCTCTGCAACTCTCCAGATGTGTGCGCTCTGAGCCCAGCCAAGAGGGAAGAAACCAGGTAGCCCCTTGCTCAAAGCAGTAGTAACATGTTTCTAAAAGCAGGACTCTCTTTTTCCTTTGTTGCAGAGAAGAAACATCTACATCACCAAATAAGTTTACACTGTTTCACATTTAATTAATAGAACACAGCTGCCTATAGCTCAACCTCCAGCTAAGCTTGTACTTGGCTTACCAAACTGGAGAGGGAGCTGGTGATCTAGCTTTGGGGTTGGAAGAAAAATGACCTCCTTTAAAGCTGGCTGAGAAGCTGGATGACAAATGGTCTCTCTCCTTTTCTTTTTTGTCAGCCTATAGTTCAGCAAACAAAAACACAAAGTCAAGCCAGAGTTCACATGGCTAAAGAAAGCAAAGCAAGCTCAGTTAAGGATGAGGGGTTGGCGGGGGCTGAGAAAAAGCAGTGCTGAGTCAGTCGTTTCTACAGCCTGTTTAACAAATTCATTAATATAGCTCCTATAATCTGTCACCATCTTTGTCAGTAAATATGCATTTGACAACAAGAATCCTTCTTAATCATGCTCTCTACTCTCTTAAGAAGTAATGGACTAATTTGCAGAGGTTTGTGTTTTTGTTGGTTTTTCTTTTTGGGGTCATCATCATATCGCCCACGCGCCCA
>VZTL01075341.1:7389-38727 GCA_013400535.1 Scopus umbretta
TTATTATGCCTGTTGTATAGAGCCTGCCACTATTCCACTGACTTGCATGTTTGTCTGAACAAGGTCAGTCTCATTAGTTTACATTGTCAGATGGAGCATGGGAGGAAGATCCTCAAAATCTGATTGCTGAGGCAAGTGCTTAGAGAGAAGCTTAGCTTATAATTATTTAAAGGTCACAGAAAATGTCTCTGTTTATCTGTGAGCTGCTGCAGAAGCCCATAATTGCAGCTGAGAACAAAAAGAGCAAAGCAGCTATAAAGTTTAATGTAAACAGGCAGAGGAACAAGAAGGTGTTTGGTTGCTGACATGTTTTTATCTTGTGGGGCTGGCTGCCCTTCACTACCCCACAGACGCCTTTTCCTGATAAGGGACCAGATTCCTGCAGGGTGGAAATGAGAGGGGTCGTACAGCAGCAGCAGAGGACCTTGAGTTTCTTACCCGACAGACAAAGCATTCAGGGTGCCACAGGGTATTCAAGGCAGAGATGTAGTTTTCCAGGATAGCCCGGGCACAGCCTCCACACTTGGGAGCAAACATGTCAAAGTAGTCCTTGCGGCAATAGGCTTTGCCATCCTTCTCATGGAATCCTGCCACAGGAGAAAAGAGGCAGAGAGCATCAGCTCCTGATCTTTACCTATGGCCAGCCAAGCTCTGTGGGGTAACCAGTGCGGGTAGGATCATCCTTCCCCCTGCTAACACATACAGCAGGTAGCTGTTCCTTGTTGTGCAGCCCTTCCTGTCCCATGCGCACACACGCACATGCATACCCTTCCCCTCCAGAGAGAAAAGAAGATTACTGCTAGCATCCTTCCCCCATAAACAGCTATATCCCTTGGAACTTCCATCTTCAGTAGTTCCCTTGTCATCTCTCAGGCTGTCCCCTAATAGCAGCTCTGCCTTACACACTTGTCTGCCATTCAGGAAGGAGACTGCGTAAACTGGCAATACCTTCAGGTCCGAAGAAAGCTCCACACTGGGCACAGAAAAAGTGTTCAGGGTGCCATGTCCTGTCCAAAGCCGTCACCACTTTCTGTTCAGAAGACAACAAAGTGCAAGTCATGTAAATGACGGCTTCAGTTTGGAAGTAAGGGGGGGCTGGGTGGGAGGAAGAGCACACTAATGCTGGTACTGACAAGAGTGTGCATTAAAATAGACTGTCCTTTAGAGAGCTGAGTCAATTCTCCCCTGCCTCTGGCTCAATCAGGCTTTCCCCACTACACACTTTTTTTTACCCTAAAAGGATCTTATGCACTGCTTCCTCCCTTATACAGGGCCCCATCCAGCTCTCGGGACTAGCACTGGTGCCTGTTACTACAGGCTACCAATAGACAAATGCTGAGGAATCGTTACCGGCATGATGGAGCGATGCGGGGTTCTCAAAGAACTTCAGCGAAGGTAAGAGGGACTAACTCCTCTCACTAGTGTAAGAATTTGACTGGGCCAAGTCACTTCCCCTTCAGACCCAGGGCGAAGGAAAAACTGAAGTCTGCAAACAAAATCTTCCACCCAGGACACACGGGTGAGGAGGAGTTTTTAACACCCAGGGCTGCAGCACCTTGCCAGAGCCCTTACACCCCACCTCCCCCACCCCCCCCAAGGAACTCACATCAAGGATCGGCCCATTGCAGTAGTAGCAGCGAGGAGAGAAGAGGTTGTGATAGTCCTTCTCGCAGTAGGGCTGACCATCCCGCTCAAAGAAGTTACGCGACCCAATCTCTTCCTGGCAGTGGGTACAGACGAAGTGCTCAGGGTGCCAGGTTTTCCCCATGGCTGTAACTACCTGTTGGGAAGGCAACTTATGAAGGACAACTCTATTTCCCTCTCCCCTAGACCACATGACAAGATACCAGCTGGAGGTCAGCAAGAATGACAAGTTCTACTACTCAAGTGAGCCCTGGACTGGGGTAGCATGAAAACTGAATTACCTATCATCTCAGGAGAGGGCAGTCCCTCAAGGGCAGGGTAGAGGTCACTGGAGGAGCTTACAGCGTACCTAGCCAGTGGATAAATAGAGTACTTCAGTTTCTCCAGCATCTCCAGTCTCTTCAGCCTCACGAAACAGCCCTCCCCATTAGTCCCAGCTGCAGCCCAAGATTCAGCAATGAGACAGCACCTTCAACTCACCTGCCCAGCAATAGGCTTCTTGCAGGCTCCACAGACACCTTTGGCAACTGTAGCTACACCCAGTTTGTTCAGGTCAGACTGGAGACTTCCCAACATGGTGTCCAGCTGGCTGCCAGGCTTGGAGGCTGTGGATGGAGGGGAGCTGCTCCCGGCTTTCCCTTGTGCCATGAACTGCAGGGAAGAGAAAACAAAGACTGTCAGGCGAGAGCTGCTGCACTTAAAAGAGAAATGCCTGCTGTTGCTGCCAGTGGCTCCTCTGTAAAGATGGACAGGAGATTGCTAGGGGACAGCTACGCTCTGCAGAAGCCAGTAAGAGCCAGGATCAAGTACACACATGTATTCTGTCCATGCAGGGACATGCAGAGACCCTGGGATGTTTAACAGCAGAGCTGTGAACTGAAGATTTGATTTTCCTTCACTGCACATACAGCAGAAGTCACCAGCAGATCCTAAGCAGTCAATACAGCGTTCTCTAAGTCTCTGCCAAAAATCTCCCTTTACCTCATCAGTTCCTGGCCAGCTGACAAAGTAGAGACGCCATGCAGAAGGCCCCTTCTCCTTGACCTCTACTCCCATGCTGTTGTGCTCTCTCAGTTGTCACTCTCTCCTCCCCGATAGAGGTCCCTCTCCTCTTCCTCATCTCACCTCCCCTTCAGCTAGAATATCTTCCCCTTCCCCTCTCTCCCTTTGCACCACCTTCTGCAGATCTTTTTGCCAAGTCTCCTTTGCCCCCATCAGGTGACTCTCATCCCACAACTGAGCTAAGGGAGTGGAAGCAGGAAGGAAGTAACTCCCTTCAAGTTGCCTGCTGTTTACCTACAGAGAGGACAGTGCATCCACAGCAGAGCCCTAGCAGACAGGACTGCAATGGAAAGACTGCCACGTCTATTGTCAGACCACTGGAAATGCACGGGGTTGGGGGGGGGGGGAAGGGATTACGATACTTGTCTTGGAGGCCATTTCTGAAACTCACGTTGCCACAGTACACACGGCTTGGAAAGACTTCCCAGAGGAGGGGGAGAAATCTTTTACTTAGGTTCATAACTTACAAACCAAGTAAGTGTTCTCTTTGGCCACCAAAACCTACTTTGCAGGCAAACTGCAATAACAAAATACAGATTATTTTAGCTGACTTCGCACTACAATAGCTACTATCAGGTTTAGAGAGACCCAAAGAGAAGTCCCTCCCTGAAATATTGGTCTGGAGCACGTTTTCTTGTACTAAGAGGTTAGATTAAAACAGACAGAAAATCTACACTTGTGAACAACCCACCAGCCTGCTGCCAACATGCTGAAGTGCTTCACAGCCTTGGCAGAACCAAGAACTCCTTCCAGCCACAGGAGGAGCTCTATTCCCTGTCCTACAGCTGGTTGTATTTGTAGTCGACTAGTTTACTCAATGACAAACCCTGGTTTCTACTTGTTTGTATAAAAATTCTCATGACATACATAACTTTAGCTTTTTTTTTTTTTTAAACACACACTCATCAGCCTTGTCTTGCATGCAGCATGACTCCTAATGGAGCCTAATACACAGCTTCTCCCCTCCTCTCTCCTCCCAGCCATCCCACCAAGGAGACTTCTCACAGGAGGGAGACAACAGGCATTTGTAAACAAAGCCAGGGCTTCCTGCACAGCACAGCTGGAGGAAAAGGGCTGGACCGTGTTGAGAGAATCATATCCTCTCTCACTCTAACCAGGCACTTGTGGCCACCAGGCAGGGCAGGCAGAAATGCCACACACAAATGATAAATACCATCTGGAGAGAAAAGAGGGGAGACGAATTCAACATGTAGAAACAGAGCACTTCACCCTTGCCTGTAGGGACCACAGACTCCCGCAAGCCACAGCTGACCTCAGTGCAGGCACAACCACCTGTGCACGCACAATTTCTACCTGGCCTGGTGATCCAGCCTTCTTCACAGCTCACAGACAAGTCCTCACCTGAAGGAGGTTTGTTTCTACCTCCTGCATGCGATGCCTTCCGTTTACAGGGGGCTCTCAGCACAGCATCCACATAAATTCATCATGCAAAGGCCCTTCAAATTCCCACCCTTCACCCACAGGATCTGCCATCACTCAAGTTCAGTTAGGAGCTCTACAAGCAGCAAACCATGCACTACAGAACATCATCTACACTAATAGCACGGGGAGCTCTCAGAGCAGATCCTAGCAGCATCGGCAGCACACTCATCGACCAGAAGGGCACACCATGCTGAGGAAACAGAAAGGAGGTCCTGCCTTCTCAGGGGCAGGGGTGGCCAGGGGTGCATGAGCAGCCAGCAGATTGGCACTGCGGACGAGGGGAGGAGCAGAGGTCACCTAAAAAGTACAACAATTCAAGATGCAGAGGTGTTTCCTTGCTCAGTGCTTGAGAGCTGCCTGTACATATTACATTGCATGCCACTGCACTGCTCATATACATTAAGACTTCCCACCATCGTGAAGCTGCAGCCCTTCCCTGACAGGAGATGCAGAACACAGCTCTTGATCATACCATCTGCCCCACAGAATCCACTCACACTCTGGACACCTGTCTAAATGGGCAAACACAGGACGGACTGCTGATTTGCTCCTTCCGGCATCAAGATTTTGCCATATTTTGTCCCCCACCCCAAGAGACTGTGGCAGGGAGAGTTGCAGCCTGTGTTTCAAAGCTACCCTCTTCATCTCAGAGAGAAATGCAGTTCCTGCTGCACAAAGTGATCAATCAGGACCAACAGGAACCACACACACACCAGCAGGTTACTGCACAGACATGTAACTTTGCAGTGCTAGACAGGCGCAGCTGAGATTAGACATTGCCAATGGATCCTCTCTTCTATATAAGAGTTCAATACCAGCCTTTACCTGAACATTACATCTACTGAGCTATCAAGTTGGGAGCAGTAGTTAAGACTGAAAAACACTGCTAAAAAAAACAAACCAGAAGAGAGAAGCCTGCCTGCATCTGTGGGAAGAAAGAGTCATCTTCCGTCTGACAGCCAACAGAAACAACTGTCTTGGTGCTAGGTGTCCAGGTCTGGGGAGGACAGGAATGCCTAGGATCTTCAGAAGGAGGGGTGCCCACAACAGAAAGCTCATGATAATCATCATCAGAAATTTCCCACTGGAAGAGAGGCTGGGGAGCCAAGCTGAAGGAAGAGGAGGAGACTGGACTAGGAGCTGGGGTAGATGGCACATGGGAAGACTGAGGTGGGAGCGGGAGGAAAGGTGCAGGGCCAGAGACATGAGAGGGAGCAGTGTTAGCAGGGACTGTCTTTGCAGCTTCTTTGGAAGGCTGGAGCAGGGGAGAGGCTGGAACAGAGACCGTCCTCCTTGGGGGGAGCGGGGATTCTGGAGGAAAAACCACCTAGAAAGACACAGAGGAAGAAGAAAGGTGAATAAATCCAAAGAGGAACCAACAAGCACTTCCTGCAACAGGAAGGCTGGGTGTTACCACTACGTTTCTCTAAGGGGAAAAAGCAGCCAGAAAGAGAAGGGAACTAGAAAACCTGCTTCCAGGAGTAGCTCAAGGATGAACACTATCTTACACCCAGAATTCCCTGCACAGGTACAGTATTGGGGAAAACAAAGCATGCCTCCATGACAAGCACGATTGGAAAAATAATCCCACGTGGACATTTGAATGTGACAGTAGCAGACTGCCCAGATACCACCACCAGTACCCTCAGATCCCGCTCCAATTCTTAAACATCAAGAACTAGGACCCAAGTGCTGGTTCCCTTTTCAGGCCAGACAAGGGTAAGTAGAAAGAGTTAGTTCTTCATTTCATGTTGCTTAGGACACTCAGAAACTTAATCTGCACCCCCCCACAAAGCTATCTGGGCAGAGGGACATGCTGGAATTTCCTAGCACATGTCCCTGCTTTCTACCTTCTCTACTTGCTGTCCACCACTCTGCTCTTCCCCCTGGGGTCTGGCAGTGATAATGACCCCCTCTGTCAGCCAGTCATCCTGGCTTTTCCACTCTTCCTGTTCCTGTTTAGCGATGCCCAGTCTGTCCTGCAGCTCTTCAATCAATCGATCTTGGGACTCAGTCTTGTGAAATATGGCAGGACCTAGTTTACGCCTTGGAGAGAGGTCACGATACATTGGATGCACATTCGCAGTCTCTTTTGTCCTCTTGATTAAAGATTTAATCTAAACGACAAAGGTAATAGTATCAGCAGAGAAGAGCAATGTCAGAGCAAGCCCCAAGATGCAACAGCACAAACTCAAGCCATTAGTGACAACTGTAAGCAGGAAGAGTGATGACATTTATTCCGCAATGCCAAAATTCCTCTTGGCACAGCCCAGAACAGTGACTCAGTGCAAGGAAAAACCCCGTAAGGATAATCACAGCAGCCAAAAATAACTATCTAGAAAAGGAAGGGAAAGATTAACCAGCAGGAAGCCAAGATAGGAGGTGCAGCATGAACACTCCACTGAGCATTAAAGAAATCTCAGCATCACAAAGACAGAGCAGCCTCTCCGTGTTTGCCCTTTACAGGCATAAGACTCTTGGTCAGAGATGTCTGGTGCACAAAGCGTACTTCCAGCACTGGAAGGAACACTAACAGCCCCAGCAATGAGACCTAAAAAGGCGAGCAGAGCAGAGGAGCTGCCATCCCAAGTCAGGAACATCCTCCAGTGGCATGAAACAGCCCTGTAACTTTTCAGAGGCCTCTGTGGACTGAGTCTTACCCCAGTTAGGGAATAAAAATCCATTTCACAGAGAAGTCCCTACAAACTGCCATGTTCTGTGCTGCTGACCAACATTCCAAAGAGATCACAAGATAAAGCAGAGGATTTCAAGCCTCCACATCATGCAGCTGTTAGTAACATCGCTCAGAGCTGCATGCTGTTAACGTGGGTGAGCACACTCACACCACACACAAAATGTTAGCGCACTGTCAGAACAGTCCCAGCTAGGACTTGTCCTACTCCTACATTCATTCAGTGCCTGCCTGGCCTGATGCAGAAATCCTCTCAATGTGTGGTTTGGAGACACATGGCAGATCCCATTCAGCTTTCCAAATGTTTTCAGGAGATTCCGTAGTGACTGCAGAGCTTCTGAACTGCTCATTTTCCTTGTCTCCTCTGGCTTTGTTCATGTTAGCAGTACCTGCCTTCCTAGGAGTTCTCTCTCTGCCCTGCCTCTTCTTGACCAGGTCAGGATAGCCATCTACCTTGGTTTCATGTGGTACTTCAGCTTTTAGCTCCTGTCCTTGCTCCACTACAAAGACCAACTGGTTTTTAGTGTCTGGGAAGACATTCCACCGATCCAGGGCCACAACAGAAGGTTCATACACAGGATTCAAAACACTGTCATTCGTTGCATGAACCTCTGGCACATGTGTAGACAGCTCCAAGGCCCACAGCTCATCTAAAGCTGTTTCCACACTTCTGACCTGGGAAGGAAGGGCTGAATTGTCCCTGAATGCTCCCTGCCGGTCCAGCTCTTTAGGTATCTGCCCCTTCCCTTGACCATTTAAAGTATTTGAAACTGGTACACTTGAGACTTTGGCATCAGTTCTCTGTTCCTTCTTCTCAGTCTCTTTTGCTAAATCATACTCTAGGCCTTGTGCCTCTGCATTAGCAGATCTACACAGAGGCTCCACGCTGGAAGCTGCCACAGCCTGGGAAGCATTTCTAGAAGAGTCAGGCTTTCTGCTCAGCTGAACCAAGCTTGCAGAGGTCATCTGCTGCCCACGAGTAGCATAACCAGAATTGACCCGTGGTGGGGGCACAGGAACTGTTTGTGGCAAACAGGGCATGTGTGGAGGAGCAGCAGAATGCCCTGAAGTAGGCAGAACTACAGTGTTACTGCCTTCCTCAATGCAGAGGACTGCTGAGGGGGCAGATGTTGGCACTGTCGAGTCCCCACTGTGACTTGCAGAAGGGTGTTTGGAATGGGATAGCACTGTTAAACTGTGAGGAGTGTTGCTGGAGTCTGCATTTGCTGAACTGGGAACCGGTTCTAGTGAGGGTTCAGAAATCAGAGACATAGTGGAACTAGTCTGCAAAAAGGAGACAGAAGGAGTAAGGAGAGAAAAACGGTAAAGACAGAGGTAAGGAGAAGGAAAAAAGCAAAGGATTAAGCATTATAGCAATCATGACCTCCAAATCAAAGAACTGTATTGATCTAAAGCCTTACTTCCAAAAGTAAGGAAGGAAAATGGGATATCAAAAAGCAGAACCAGTATGAGATTGTGTTGATCCTCACATGAGATTATGGGAGATGAAGTTCTACAGTCATCAAGATCCTTTTCCTATGCCCTCTAAGTGATAGCTCATGTGTTCACCTGCAGCTGTGATGGGGGCATGCAGCAGCCACTGGGAAGCCAGCCACAAACCCAGGAATGTCTAGACTGTGAGTAAAGGTCATGTTAACAACTTACTCATAGTCAGATGTGTAAATTTTACACTTCAGAGCTGGAAAAAAAAAAGCAATCAATGACTAGAACAAAGCATAACATTTTCTTCTTGATACACTAATAAAATGCTCCAGTTGTCTGAGTTCATGGTAATGAAAACAAAGCTTCAGGGCATTCACAGCAAGAACAGATGACATGGGCTTTGTTCTATTCACATCGGTAATCTCACCTTGGACATGGCACATACTGAATCTATACAAGTCTGTCAGTCACTCCATGCTCTTGTAAGCATTGCTTAGGTGGCTAGATTAGCCTCTTCCCCATAGGCTAAAGACTCCATATTTACATTGTAATAAAATCAGTATTAATTTTGATCCAAAATACACTCTAACAAGAGCAACTGGTACAGAGTTTCTGGTTCTCCTTGACTGACAGGGTCTTTTGAAACCAAAAGATCATGGGTCCTCCTTTCCCCATTTTCAGTGGTTCCTGAGTAAACTCTAGGAGACAAACTGGCATTACTCCTTTTGCTTAAAAAAGAAAAATCAGAACAGTGGCTTGGACAAGTTTGCACACCAGGTCAACCTAAGATCCATGCCAAGCCCTCTCACTTTTAAAAACTTATCCATAAAGGATTTCCAAATCCAAGAGCTATCAAGACCTGCTCTGATTTAGTCACATCTTCCAAAGAAGCCTCAAGAAGTTAGATGCTTATGCTCTAAGGTAGCAGGGCACATAACTTCCTAAGCCAATGTATGGTATCTCAATCTCCGCTTACCTTTCTGAGATACTTGTCGTGAATAAAAGGATAAAATTAACCAGAACATGCGTAAAATCTGCCAGTAGATGGAAGACCTTCAGCTGCTACCATCCTGAGGGGTCAGGAGCTGGCACACACACATTTGTGAAGTCACAACACTAGCGCTACAGGGGAACTGTGCTCAGAAAGGAAAGAGCAATAGGGGACCACAATTCATTACAGATTGCTCCTCCCCTCGAGTAGCACAGCAAGACGCACAATCACAGCAGAGATGAAGAGGACTAATAAGTACATTCAGCAGTCAAAATGAGGGAATTTCCCAATATTGCCCTCCCTTGTATTTTGCCTAAGCTGGATGCACCTGTACAAGTAACCTGGTTTTTATGCTGTGGTTCACACTTAGCTTCCAGACTTCCTAAAAGTCATTTAAGTCAGTCATTTTCAAGGCAAGACTAACATTTCGCTCAAAAGCAAGTATTTCCAGCATATTAAAAACATACTAGCTCCAAAATAAGAGTTAAACACTCAACAGTAATAGAACAGTTAAATACAAGCATCTACCTATGCAGCAAGCAGGTATCATATGACACAGAAATGGCAGAGATTGAAAAAAACAAGTGCATTAAGAAATATCAGTGCCCACGAACTGATGAGCCAGATAACCAAAATCAACTGGATTCTGTAAGCAAAATGAATGAGCAACTCATTAAAAGTGAGCAAAAGATGATAAAAGGGTAATGTATCAGTCTGTAGTAACACCTTTTACTTAGGGGTACAAGGGAAATTAAACATCAGTGCCTCCACTCCTCCCATCCCCATCTACTACAACTGGTAGTTGTACCAACTACCAACTCCAAGTAATTGCACATCGTACTTAGGGGTTTTTTTGTCCTATTTTTTGCAACCACACACAGGTCTGGTACTCAAACAGTAGCCTTTCATCTTTCACCTTTGCAAAGACTCCACTTCTCTCTCTTACATCCTGCCACTGGTACAGACTAGAAACACATTTTTACAGACAAGCTAACACCACTAGTTGGCACAAGTAGAGGAGATAAAAACAAACAAAAAGGACCAAAGGGAAAATGAAGCAACCTGGAAGTCAGGAAAAAGGAAAAAAACTGTTAAAAACAGTCAGGAAAGTGATCACAGAAATCATGTTCTTTGTGCTTCAGGAAGAACATTTAGACACACATGAGCTCGATGCCTCGCAAAAATACTAATGCTGCATTTATAAAGCCCAAATTTTAAAATCTTGCTGCATTTCAGTTTGCCCTCAGAGCTCAACCAGAAACTAAGCCAGGAAGGAGGGCAGTATCACAGAAAGCACTAGTCTCTGTCATGCAGGTTTTACTGGAGTTGCACAAAGATTCTAAGGCCTTTTTTCAAGATTGCAAAAGCATTTAAACATCCACACTTAAAAGTGTCCCCTTCTTGTACCTTGCAAGGAAAACCTGTGCTGGGCAAGGTCATTCTCAGTTGCCAAGAGCTCACCTAGGAGCAAAGGCTGCCAGCAGCAACCACACCCCGAGCTTGTTTTCTGAGCCCTGATGAAAGCAGCAGGGACACGAGGCCATAGCACTCAAGCTCCCACAGCACAGGAAAGGAGCAAGGCAGAGTATGCCAGCAGCACAGGTGGGAACTTTCCCCAGCCTCACAACAGTGCAGTTTTTCAACTAGACTGAACAAACACTTACGGATATACTACACTGTACCCTAGGACTAATACGGAGGCAAAAAGTCAACTCTAAGGTGTCAATATTTGCAATTGATTAAATACACATTACAGTAAGTCTAGAGAAAACAGTGAGTAACTCCTAGATTCTCACAAAATGAAGTACATATGCCAGAAATGGCAGACTGAATTCAATTCCAGCAAGCACAAGGCAAGCAAAGTCCTGCAGAGTGTGCATGCTCACTGCTGGGTTCTGAACTCACAAACTTGGTCAAAACTCTGGGTATTGTAATGACCTCCATGAAACCCACAGCACTCATCGAAAGCGCTCACCTGAATGGTGGCACAGAAAGAATAACAAAAGCAAAGCTGTAACAATGTCCTGTCTCCCTCTCCTCACAAAACATGCATCAGTTCTGGCTGCCCCACCTAAAGTCACGGTAGGAGGAGATGGGAGTTCAGCACAGACAAGAAACACCAAGCATCAGCAGAATCTTCCATATGAGGAAAAAACAAAGAGTTCCTTGGGATTAGAAAGCAGACTTGCATGTGTATGTAAGAAAGGCAAACTCAACAATGACAATAAAGAGAATGTATTAGATATTTGCCTTCTCCACCTTTCTCAGAACAAATTCAGTAAAACTACAAGCAAACCAGCTAAAAGTAGAAAGCAGTAAGTGAAAATATTTTTTGTTTTGCTATGATTAGGGGTAAACAGTCTCATGAAAATGAGCTCCACAGTTAATCATCCAGTGCAAGAATGATAACATACCTATATGAATCCGAGTTATCCAAGTATATGAGCCAAGCGCTTCACATATCAAAATGACCATGGGCAAGTTACACCTGAGCTTATCCTATTACAGGATTTTGATGTGCTACTTATGACTGAAGTAGCAGTTCTTTTCTAATACAATAGATTGATTTCCAAACAATATCCTGAATAGTATTTGCCATCCTCCGCCCCCCACAAGAAGCTGAGACTTCAATCCCATTTTGAGGTGAATAAGATATATTGTTTTAAGATAGAAACCATTGAAGTCTCCAGCCATCTGATGTGAAGGCTTCAATGCTCATACCACATGCCTAGAAGATCCTCCTCAAGGAAAGAACATGAGGGTAAAAACACACACTAAGGAGGAGGGTCATCCCACAGAACAGAAGAGCCTGGTCTCTGTCAGTAAGCAGACTGGTGTCCCATGCTCCTCTACTTCTTGTTAAGTTGCAGCACAGCAAAATAATTCACCCTGTACTGAGCAGTAACTAAGCTCATTATCTCTGGCAAACAGACAAACTGCAGAACCAAAGGAAAAACAGACCCCAGAACTGCCTTACCCTCCCAATGATGAGAATTTATAGCAGTCGAAAACACCTACAGTAGCACTCAGAAAGCGCAAATACCACCACAGGAAGTTTTTTCAGGGCAAGTTTGAGAGGTAAAGGCAGCATTCTGGAAACCAATCAAGTTCAGCAGATGTGGCTAACAGGCAAGAGAGTCTGGGAGTGGGGAGGGACAAGATAAAGTATTAAGTTGTCATGATAGGGCACCTTAAAGTCAGAGAGAGAGGCCATCAGCTCATCCAGTTCTCGTGTAGCTGAAGAAGCAGATATACGGGTCTGCTGCTGACTGGCAGTGACCCGCTGGGGGCTGCTCACCTCACCTTGGCTCACAGTGATTGCAGGGCTGAGAAGGAAGGGAAAAAAAAAAAGTGCATTTAAGCCTGGGAGAGCACTCCTAGACCTTAAAGTCCCACAGCCCCTCCCAACAAGCACAGCACAGCGAGTTTCACCAGCACTGCTCACCCTGACCAGCCCTCCCCCAGACCCAGCTTCCACAACACACACAGACCCTGTCCCTCTGAAAAGTCTAACATGACTGTACACACACACACACCATCCATTAAGGAATGGACGATGACCAAACATTTATTTAAATGTAAGTTTGAACAGTACACCTCTTGTAACACGACTTACGTATTTTTTCATGCAGGAGTAGATAAAAGAGCACCAGCATCTTTATGCACCTGCTTGATTTCTGACCCTTTAGCTAAAGCCCATCTTCTGCCTGTCACTCTCCTGCAGCATCTACCCCTACACTACAGTCACTAATCCCACAAGAGCTTGTCACACCCCACTCAAGTCAGCAACCACCGAAACACTACACTACTTACACTGGACTTGGCACAGAACTCTCCAGCTCATCCAGCAGGCTCTCCACACTGGGACGCACATCTTCGATCCCACGTGCACCATTTCGCTTTGGCTTTTCTTTTGTAGCGGGTGCAGCCTTCCCTCCCACAGAGCTGCTGCTGCTCTCTGGGACGACATAGTGAGGTCCAGTCATGCTGGGCAGTGATGGGCTTCTCCTGGCTTCATCTTAGGACAGGGGAGCAGAAGAGAGTGATTCAGACCCCTAGGTCCATACATACATACTAATCACAAGCAAGAGCAACTAGTTACCCAGAAATCTTATGGAATATCCATCTTTGAGGATACTCAGAACTTAAAGCACAAGGGCCTGAGCAACCTAATCTAACTTTGAAACTCTAGCTAGAGCCAATTTTGAAACTGGCCCTGCTTTGAGCAGGGTGCTGCACCACAGACCTCAAGAGATCCCATCCATACTAAACGAATCTTTGATCAGGGGCTGGAGGTGTCTCCCCTCAGGAAGGATGTTGTAAGGAAAAAGTAGGCTACTATTTTGAGAATCAAACTATCCACTCATACCAAATGTCTTGCTACCGCTTACCTGCTGGGAAGCCAGTGGTGGGATTATGTTGAACAGCATTCAGTTCCAGAAGAAGTCTGTCCAGTTCTGAGAGGTTGCTGCCCAGAGAAGAGCTGGTCATTGTGGGAGATGGTTCTGCAGACTTCTGCTTGTTTGGGAAACTAAAGATAAAAGGGAAGTGTGAAACTTCTACATCAAGATACAGCAGAAGGATGGAGGGAAACTTGCATTAGGTTCACAAAGTTTACACATGTCCTGTATTCTTTTCAAGCCAATGCTTTCAGCTCTGTGGGAAAGAAGATGCATGCTTTGTGAAATGAATACAATGCACACGCTGCTTAGCCACATCTTCAGTTGTCACTTACAACGAAATAGCACTGATGGACAGGGCCTCAGGTTTTAGGACTTTGTGCTGTACAGCTCTGTAGCAAAGAGTTAACCATCTACAGATCCAAAACGCACAGGACAGCAGCAGAACCGTTAGCTGGCATACAGGAAAATGGCTTGTTTCTGCTGACGTCACACCAAGCAGCAAAAACCTCCCCCCCTGAAGCAAGGGAATGCAGGGCCAGCAGAGAGTGGAGAAAGAGGCAAAATACAAACCTCAAGCTATCAAGAAAAAGCCAAAAGCAGCATGTTATGTGGTAGCCTCTTGCAGCACTCAAGATCTCTTTTCGAGTCCTCAGACCTTTAATTTGGGAAACTCTAATCAATTTGTAAGAGAGTAATTTGAAACTATTTTCTCCTGTGTTAAATACACAAGCCTTGAGAGAAGTTTACCCATGCACAAGGGCATATAAAACACTGGCTGTAATTGTTCCTTAACCTATATGGGTGATCCCATTTACCACACACAACTGCGAATTGTTTCAAAGCAAGATTTAGCACCGATGCAGTGATTTTTATAGTAATTACACTGTAATAACAGTCTTCCCATCGTCAATGGCAGGGAAATTATTTTCCCCTAGTTTTACAAATGGAGAAATAACTTCTAGTGTTCTGGAAGTTCCTACTGTAGCAAAAAGATATTTTCCAAATCCAAAATGGGAGCTTCTGTCTTGCACACACACAGCATATTATGCTCAGAAAGTTAATAGATAACAGGCTTTAGGACTCTGACACCTGTAACACCAGTCACAGTTATGAAATTCCCTAAGGGCAGTTATTATCTTTCTCTTCAGACTGAAAAAAAAAAAATCCACATGTGCAATTTGAGGAGGGCATACTTCTTCCCAACTCAAGCACACAAACTACAATTCACACCAGAACCAAGCCATGCCAGACCCTTGTACAGGGGGACTTATGGCTGTAATTACCTCTATTTTGTACTATTTGCATGCAACCATCTGAAAAAATTGCAATTACTGCCTCCATTGGGCCATCTCTGGATACGCTGGCCTCTACCCAGAATTAGTTCTGACTGAACTTCCTGCTCAGCAGAAGGAGCTAGACATGGTTAGAACACGAGACCAGAGGAACACCAGTCTCCACAGGGCAAGAAGGTACCCAGAGTGCACTGTACAGGGACATCAGAGATGAAGTTCTGACAGCCTCTTCCTCACTCATCCCCATGTCAGTAGAACGGTCTGTCCTACAGTACAGGCTACACCTCCAACCCTTCAGTGTAAGAGCAGCTGCCTTTGCGAGTATAAACTACTTACCTATCTATCATCTACTGAGATGGAAGTTTTAAGTTCTAATGTACTCAAAAATTCAAGTCAATGTACATGCTACTAAGCCACAGATAACTGAATTCCCCAGGATAACTGACCCAAAGGCCACCCACCTCCTAAAAAACTTTTGGGCTGCTTAAAAGGGAGATGGATTTATCATTTGTCTCTGGATCATATCCTTCACAACACAATCCAGATCCTGTTCTATCTGATGGATCCTTAACCTGTTCTGCAGCTGAGCAAGCCAAAGGGCCAGGTCAATGTTTGAAGTGAGTATGAAAGTTACAGTGGCCTCTTACAAAAGAGGTAATCAAAACCAACACGAGGCAACATAACATACAGAGGGAGCTGTGTTTGTTTCCAATTATAGAAAGCACCTTGAGCGACAGCAGGCTCAAGTTGTGAGTCAAGCTTATCTCTTAACAAGGACAAGATACCTGTAGACGTGTTCCTCTTCACTGGCACGGGGAGAAGGAGAGCTGAGCCCGTCTCTAGGAACAGAGGCACTGGAGCTTTTGGCACTAGAGCTGTATATAGGAGACTGGGACTGAGGCTGTGGAAATGAGATTTGCATTGGAAACAGAGAATACAAAAGAATATATACACTACTGCATTGAAACCCCACACATGGATAGGGCAGAAAAAAGCCCAGCAGAAGGAAAAAAACAAGCAAAAAAAATCTGCTATATAGCCAACCAGCCTCTATCAGATGAGCTACACCAGGAATAACTGTTCTCCACTTGCTTCAGACTTGCCTATGAGTCGCAGATCTGTGCTGGAAACCCAGTCTGCTTTCTACATACTACAAGACAGATGACTAACACTAATCTCATCACACTACCATTTTGTTGGAACAATGACGATGGGTTTCAAATTCTTTTCCGCCATTTGCTCCAACCAGTTAGTTCTATTAAAAGCCCATACCTCCCCCCATTTCGACACTCTGTTCAGAGCCGAACTTATCCTCACTTCTTGCTGTTCCCTCCCCCCATCTACTTCTTTGAGAGATACTGCACCAACACCACAAGCATGCACCCTCCCCATCCACAAACATTCACTTACTTGCTGGTGAATGTATCTAGATACGTTGGGTTGCCACTGATCTAAGGGGTCAATCACAGTGCCATTCAGGGCCTCATTAGAAGGTGGCGGGGGCACTGGAGGTGGCACAGCAATCTCTTGGTATGTGTGGTTTCCAGTTGGGTAGGAGTAAGGCGTTTCCTCTGTTAGAAACACTGGACGTTTGGAGATATGCGAGGTGGTGGATTCCAGGTCTGCCAGCAAGGCATCTGCAGGAAAGCAAAACAACACCAAAATGGTAAAATCCTAGACTGCAGCTTTTTGTCTTTCATCTCACTCAGGGTATCGTTATCAGAAGGTCTTTAGGAAGACTCTTCATCTAGGGTGATCTACTAAATGCCCTGAAAAACATTACTGCAGCCCAAGACTGAATGGGTTAATCAAACTTTTAGTACAAAGAAAATGCCAAGAGGTAACAAAGCAGCCAGAAAAACTGTGTCAGTCTCATATTTTTGTCTTAACCAGAAAACCACCCAACAACAGGGTACACGTAGTCTCACTGCACCCTGCAGAAGAGCAACCTAGGAGAAACCTGCCCAGAGATCAACTCGCAACAGGATATTGACACAGACTAATTACAGGCCCCACATCATCACAGAGTCATTTACTGTGGCCGCAGGCACTACTTTCTGCAGGAAACAAGATCTCGGGAGGGGTTTTCTCCAGAGTCTAAGGTAGTGGAAGAAGCATGAAACTTCCAGATTAGTCCATCAATGCAGCAGGAGTATGTGTTTCAGTTTTCCTCACAAAAAATCTTTTTCCTTACATCACACAAACAGTTAACTAGCTTCCAGAGGCTGCCAGGTAAACGCCATTTCTTCTCCTGGAAACAATTCTCAACTCGCTGGGTGGAGACTGCTCACAAATTCCTGAAGAGAAGAAAAACTTCCACCAGCTAGAAACACCGGCACTCATGCCAGGCAGAAGAACCCACGTCACACAGCTAGCACCTCTCAGAAATCTTTAAGCAGGAAAAACACTCTCCCCTTAGAGGTGGGGCATGAAAAGGCATTCAACCTTTCCGGATTTATCCCTGCAAACTGTCCTCTGCCCATTCCCCACCCTGCGCTCCTCTGCAGTGACTCACAGGAAAATCCCCGTCTTGTTGGACCTTCTGTCCTGTGAACCCACCCTGCAGAGCCCGGTGCAGTCCCTGGTGGGGGAAACTCCAGCGAACGACTGCAGGTCTGCACTGTACTCACTTTCTAAAGAAAGCCTCACTGGCCGGGTGCCCAGTTTTCCACTGGGGCAGCAAGCTCTAGCGCACACCTCTTTAAGGCTATTAGAGAGGAGCCCGGTTCACTAGGGATATCAGCACACTCTGTTATAAGAGCATCAGGACATACCTGGCAGGTCCCTTTGGAGATGTGGAATTCAGCCAGACAACAGTAACGCAACTTCAGCAGAATTAGGAGAGGAGGCTCAGAAACCCCCCTGGGTCTCCCTCCCCTCCATGCAGACCCAAGTGTCTTCAGGCAGTCTCAGTTAGCAGGATTTGTCTTTCTCCTCCCGCACAGAGCAGGTACTCAATACTCAGGTCTGGGGTATAAGGGCTCAGCCTGAGCGTAGCCATCCTGCAGAATCTTCCACCAGGGTCACAAGGAGCTGAAGTTATCAGGTGGCACCAGAATAGCAGCCGAGCAACTCCTCACCCTAATGGCTGCCTACCGGCTCTAAGAGGGCAGGCACCTGCCAGCTCAAAGCCACTTCCTGAGCAGAGCAGACCACATCAGCCAATGCACTTAGCAACCCTTCAAGAAAATATATTAAAGGGTCAAATGGAGGGCAGTATTATTGCATTACAAGACAAGGAAGGTGCTGCTTTTATATTCACTCTCTTCCACGAACCAAAGCATCACAAAAAAAAAAAAAACAGACCCGGCCTCAGAGAACAGAATATAGCCATTAGCAAACTAAATACTGCGTTAAGTTAACCCTATACACCTTTCATCTAGTTAAAAAGATGCTCCACATCATTTAAGCCACAGGCATCTCCCCAGAGGGGCCAAAATACCCCAGAAGCGGATTCTCTGAAGGGATACAAGCTTTCTGCAGCTGGGGAAAAATGAACTTAATCTTCTTTTTAAGCAAAAGAAGGGCTGGTGGATTCCAGAGCGAAAGGCACATACCTCAGAGGAACTGCTGAAGAGCTGCAATTCCTTCAGCCAGGCAGGTCCTATGGCTGGAGGTTTTGTGCACACAACCTCCAAGAGAAGCGCTGTCCGAGAAGGTGTGGTTTTTTGCTTCTCCCCACCAATGACAAAGGCAAATCAAACTCCACCAGGAAGTGAAAATCCCAGAGGGTGCCTGGCTCCTCCAGCCCTGCAGAGAGGGCCCAAAGCATTTTTCCACCCTCCACCCCCAGCCCTCACTGCAGGACAGACAAACGTAACCATCTCGCCATGAAATTCTCTTCCTCGGCTCAGCGCTCTGCTGAATGAGCCATCAGACAGAAATCCACTGCTTTTTACTAACGGCACAGAAGTGAGTTCGGCTAGATTTACTGCTTTACTTTTACAAGTCTGCAGAAGAGGAGCAGTCTGGAAATACCAGGAGCACTCTGCCCCCAGGTTGTGAAGGAGTTAAGGAGAAGACATTACAGTTTAATGATTAACTTCCCCCATCCCCTCCCCCTTCCCGACTTGAGCAAACAAGGCAGAGCTGAGGAACAGGAAGCTGAGGGAGGAGAAAAGGCAGGAGAGGAATCACTCTGTTACTCAAACTCCAACTTTACAACTGATACCGAAGCAGCTACACGAAGGGACCACCCCACCCGGCAGGACAGGAAAAGGAGCAAGCCAGGAGCAGGACAGGCACTCACACACCGGCTTACGGGTGGCAAAGGACGACTTCTTGTGCTCATTTGCCCCCATGTTCTGCAAACCCAGGGTCCACCCTTCCTCACATCCCAGTCGCTCCCTCCAAGCTCACAGCCACAACAGAAGAAAGGTATTCCCCATTTGCGTCCATCCCTGTTGCTGCTTCCAGCCACACAAACTGTTCTCTAATCCCATCAGCAGCCACAGTTCTCAGAAGTTTTGCTGGACCGGGAAGTTGCGCCCATTCAAAGGGTCCAACGAAAGCAGCAGAACTGCCCCGAGGAGGGCAGGGCGAGTGGCACGGTGCCTGCTCAGTCCACCCACCTTGCAGGGCTTCACCCTGTGAGAGGGAAGCGTCTGCAACCCGCAGGCACAGGCTACACATCGGTCCCTTGGAGGACAACCCTTGGAACTTTGCAGCCTATAAACCAACCGGAGGCAATAATTCAAAAACCAACCGAAGGTATTAACATTTTGTTTCCAATGCAGCACCTCATCCCAAGAGGTCCCAAAGCACTGTGCATTCATTTAGGATTTGTGCAACTTTTTAAGGCTACCAGAAGACAATGTGAGATAAGAGATGGGGGGGGGGGGAAGGATATTTATTAATGGAAAAAAGATGCATTGTGCTCTGTGTTTCTTTCGCAAAAGGGACCAGACAGCTGTAACTTGATGAACTGTAACAAAGATGCCTTGCGCAGCGCTGCATCTCACATTACAGGACTGAGTTCACTACAGTGACCACTTCTTAAATAGAATATTAAGTACTTAACTATAAATGTGAAAGGTTCGATCGATTTATTGGGTAATGAAGTGTTCCTTCCCAAGGGACTCCTGAGGGACAGTGCTGCAGGAGGTGTAAATCAAGCAGTTAGTCCCTCCCAACCCGTAGGAAGCAGTTGAGGGATCATCCCAACTCACTGACGCAGACCGGTTCACACAACCACCAGCCATCAGAGGGCACCACTACATCCTTACATGGACAGAAAGAGGAAACCCGACAGCAACGGCTAACTTGGCAGTAACTTCACCTCACTTGTTCATCCCCGCAGAGTCGGGAAGCTGCCCCTATTTTAGGCCCGCAGAAACTTTCTGCCGGTGCCACGTGTGCTGCTCTCCCCTTGGAGACGTGCATCTTCCCACCAGCACATGCTGCAGCATCTCGGGGGCTACTGCCCAGTGCTCTGGAAACAACCACACACACCGACGTCAACGCAGTTTTACTGCTGCCCCAAATGCTCTCTACAGACACAGCTGTAGGAGGCAGAATCTCCCAAGGTTAACAGATCAGAGATTTATTTATCTTTAGAGAATAGACTTAACCATTTTGTAGCAATAAAGTAAAACGGACAGTGTTACACTAGATCTTCAAGCCATTGCTCCTCCACAGGATCACCCTTCCTTCCACTCTTACCCCTACAAGAAGCGACTAACACAACCTACAGACAAAATGTCAACTCAGACACGTGGATGGAGTGGAATCACACAGTCCAGTTTCCAAAGACTCAGTAGGGCTCAGCCTACTCACAGGCACAGGCTGTGCCTATAGAAATTTGTATTTTCCACTCTGTTAACAGCGTGCTGCTCAGTGGGGTGTGGCAGAGTTGAGGCATACTAGCTAAAACACCACCAACCCAGGCACTCCTTGTCATTGCTACGCCGCTGCAGTCATACAGTGGATATCACCCTAACACACAGTGCATTTCAACACATGCATGCCTGGCTACTCCATGGGCTCAGGTAACTTGGCCAAGCACTTGGTAAAGCTGCATGTAAATATTAAACAGAGGCACAGGACAGTCCTCCTCCCTCCACTGCGCAACCCAAAAATTACATGCTCAAGTGAAATCGTGTTCAGACCAGAGGGCTACTGAAACCACATCCTCGCCAGCATGGGAGGACATCTGTGTTCGCATTTGTCATGGTTTAACCCCAGCCAGAAACTAAGCACCACAAAGCTGCTCACTCACTCTCCCCCACAATAAGATGGGGGAGAGAATCAGAAGAGTAAAAGCAAGAAAACTCGTGGGTTGAGATAAAGACAGTTTAACAGGTAGAGCAAAAGCTGTGCGCGCAAGCAAAGAAAACAAGGAATTCATTCACTACTTCCCATCGGCAGGCAGGTGTTCAGCCATCTCCAGGAAAGCAGGGCTCCATCATGCCTAACAGTGACTTGGGAAGACAAACGCCATCACTCCGAACGTCCCCCCTTCCTCCTTCTACCTCCAGCTTTATACGCTGACCATGACGTCACGTGGTGTGGGATAGCCCTTTGGTGGGTTGGGGTCAGCTGTCCCAGCTGTGTCCTCTCCCAGCTTCTCGTGCACCCCCAGCCTGCTCGCTGGTGGGGTGGGGTGAGAGGCAGAAAGGGCCTTGGCTCTGTGTAAGCACTGCTCAGCAATAACGAAAACATCCCTGTGTTATCAACACTGTTTCCAGCACAAATCCAAAACATAGCCCCATACTAGCTACTATGAAGAAAATTAACTGTCCCAGCCAAAATCAGCACAGCGTTCAAGTGTTTTTTCTATACAGATTTTCCTGTGGAGGAGGGACAGTTAAAGAATGATGTCATATTTGATACCTTTGCTGCTATAAAGCATTCCAAGACATATAGAGGCCCAGGTGCATTAGTTTGCCCCTCTCTCTCTTCCCTTTTGGCAAAAAATCATTAACTACAAGGTCCCTGGAATTCTGGTCTTCAAATCCCAACACAGCTCTGCATATACATTAGATATGTATGAGTGGTCCTTAATACCAACTGCATTGCTTCAAAGTAGTTCCCAGCATCTGCCAAAGCTCTGCTAGTCATTTGGACAGCTTGAGACCAGAGCTCTCAAGCTGATGTCCAATGCATTGAACTGCTCAGAAAAAATTCCTTTTACCAAGAAAAATCAGCAAGATGAAAGAGCAGGACAATACCTTAGGGGGTAAGTCCCACTTGCCAGTTCAAGCTGCACTGAAAAGAGGGATCATCTCCTAAGTTATATTGCACATTCCTGTGTTATCTCCCCGGCCCACACCTCTGTCAGGCCGAGGAACAGCTCACGCATTCCAGGGGCTCCGACGCAGGCTCCTTCACCATCACTGCGTGTCAGCACTTGCTGTCCTGAAAATGCAGTATCCTCCAGCAGAAACTGCCTCATCTGCAGCCACCGGGGCACATTCTTCAGCTTCCCACATCCCAGGTTTGTCTGATAAAGAGCTGTAATGCCAGCAGTTCTGAGGTACAGAACAGGAATGAATAACACGGGGGCCCCTTTGTACTGATGCACACACCAACTCCCTCTTCTATAAACCTGAGCCGCACTCAGCCCCCCTAAACAGATGAAAGTTATTAAAAAGAAAAAAAAATTTACATGTATCTTCCCATGCATATCAAAACATACTCTTTGTTCACTCCCCTCTTCCTGTGTCTTCTGTGCATCTCAAAAATGCTCCTGGATTAAGGTGGCACAGTGAAGCAGAACACATCATGAACTAGTTCTGGAAAAACCTACATGACAAGACATCAACAAATTCACATTTGCCAACTGGCATCAAGCAGCTTTTTAATGCTAATTTTTCCTCAAGCAGTAAATAGTTTTCTACTATTCATAAGCAGTCTATGATTATTTATTTATTTATTCATAAAGTGAGGAGATTTAGAGAAATCTAAATTTGCTTTCCTCTGCTAAGGAGAAGCCTTCTACTACTGAGTGTCCAGCATAGCTCCAGCCTGTGCAAGGGCTGGAGAGACACAGCATACTCAGTGAGCTGAAAGATGGCAGCAGTAGCACCAGAAGAGAGAAAACTACCTCAAATTTCCATATACAGTTCATCTCTCTCAGCAGCTGAGGGTGAGCTATTAAGCCACGCTGACACAGCAAATCAGAGCATTATCTATATAGTAAGCAGATCAAAAGGATGGTGATCAAATTTTCTTCTACATCTCATCTACTGCTGGGAAGGAAATGGAAGCATAACTGAGGCAAGATACTTCAAATGCTTCAGATATCAGCCTTTCATTTTCAACAGCTGAAAGTCACATCTGTGCATCCATCAAACCGCACGTTGCCTGTAGCTCTGCTTCTTGCATGGGACATCTGGAAAGTGAGTGACACCAGAGACAAGATTCTTCATCCAGCCACCGCACAGAGCAACTACCTTCAGCTACAGAGCCCCATCTCCCCCAGCACCTCTACTGCAACATGTCCCCGACAGCCCAGACACAGCACACTGGGTAATCAGGATGAGATGTCTGAGCACAAACTACAGTATTTCCTCTAATGCAGCTGCAGAGAACAGTGTCTGCACCTCCCCCGTTTTTCCCCATGCCCCCATTTACCCAAATAACTAGAACCAAGTAACAGGTTTTCCCAGCTTAGACAGCAGAAGATTCCCAGAGGACTCTCAAATGGAAATAAAAAGCAAGATAGCCATAAGGACATAAGTCCTCTAAATGAGGACATGGACTCTACATGCTAATCGTGTCTTACTTGCTGTAAGACAAATTGCAGACCCCTCATTTGCAGAATGACACAACATTCTCCAGCCCTTTTTTCTTAATACCTGTAAGATGCTGAATTCAAATCCTTGATTTTTGCTGTCCCCTAAAAGAATGAGGTGAATTGCATCTCCAGAAGTGAACCCTGAGCTTGCAGACTCACCTGAGCAGCCTCTTTGCAAAATCCCCGAATTGAAACTTTAAAAATCTCATTAGGTTTAAATAAGTCTTCTCTCCCCCACCTCCAAGAGTAAATGCAACTCCAGCTCACATATAGGGAGACAGCTTGGGGCAGTAACCCAATCCCTGGCAAGACAGTTTTACATTGTGAGTAACTGCAGAGGAATGGGGAGCTTGGGTATATTTATCCTATTAAATAGCCTTTCAAAAGAAACATGTGCAATGCTCTAGAAGAGCTGCATCAAAAAGACTTGTTGGAGTCTTGCTATAGGGCTTCTCACTGCCCTCTAGTTTGTATCTGGAAGGGGTGGGGGAGTCCCAAAGAGCATCACTGAGGACAGGAATTCCCTTTTTAACAGCAGTTTTGACTTTTCTCAGCAAAATGGAAGAAATTTATCAGAAATAGGAAAACCATGAGCAAACAGGTGAATGTAGGCATTAGCTTCCAGGTAAAAGAAATGCAGTAACAGGCTCATAAGGCATTATATCCTAATCAATGTTTTTAAATCCAAAAAGATCAGAGACTACAAAAGCAGTAAAATACAAAGACTACATTCAAAATGAGACCTTAAAAATTTGAAGTGCAATTAGATGCTCTTAAAGTCCTGAAGTTCTCTGGTTCACATATATAGAAAGCATGTAAAATAGCTTGGCTTACTTTCTAAAACATTTTGAGAAGGAGAAATTTAGAAGTTTTCCAAAATTTAACCAATATGTTGAGAAGGTGGTTAGAATACAGGACATGCAACAGCTCTCAGCTCTCTTGTAAACCAGGGACAGATTGTTATATAAGATACAGAAAAATTCAAGGCACAAAAGATAAGTCATTTGCCAGACCTAACAACTGCTGAAGTACCAGTACAGAGCAGCCACTGGTATTTTTACTTCACATTGTCTAGACCTGTCTAGAGGAAGTTCAGATGACATGGTCAAAAAAAAAAAAAAAAAAAAAAAAAAAAAAAAAAACTCAATTNCACTCAGCTATTCCAGTGACTGATGTTTATTCGAAGCCTTGCGCTTTCTCATTATCAGGGTATTGCTGCAAGTCATGCCTTATGTCACTGCTTAATAAAAAGAACGTCCCAGACTAATATCAACACGTGGTATGATGAAATCCAGTAGAAGACAACGTGCATGAAAATCCTTGAAGCTTCTCTGTTCTTTGAAACCAGTACTGTCCCTTAGAATAACCTACACTATGCATTCGTGGCACTGATTTACAAAGTTGCGTGGGTGCTTCAGGAAATGTTAACAGCAAAGGCAACCACCTAGCAATAGTTAAGCCTAGCTACACCAGGCTGCAGAGACAAACTAAACAAGAATTCATCCCATGACAGACAGAACCGCTTTCAAAATCACATGATGGCAGCCACCGTGAATCCCATCTATGCCGTAACTCGAATACGGACAGCCAGACCAGTTAGCTTTCCCCAGTACAGCAGCCCATGCACCCAGCTCTGACCACTATCAGCAAATGTCTAAACAAAGACAAGGCACTGCACTGTGAGATGTGGTCTACATGATCAGCTGCAGCAGCGGTTGTGGCTTCCTGTCCCAACCACCGAGACCCAGGCTGGAGACTTTATTCCAGAGCTTGTGGCTAACTGGTCACAACTAACAGGCACTACTCCCACCCCAAGCACGGGGTTTGTAAAAGAGTGTGCAAATACAGCCTGTTTAAAGCAATTTCAGTAACTGTTTATCAGCAACTACTCACTGCACACGTGGGGATGCAACGCCAACCTTTCCAGTGCTGTGGCTGCAGTTTCAGCAGAGCTGACACCACCGTGTGCTGCCAGCGTGAGGGCAGGGCCCCGCGACCCCCCCTTCCCCCCAGCGTGCAAACCCACGCTGCTCCTGGAACTCGCCCTGCCGATCACCAGCGGCTTTCTGAACGAATTCAACTTACTAATCCAGTAGAAGCTTGCTGGGTTGTTGGTTTAGTTTTTTTAGATAAACTCGTTACGTTTCTTGGAAGCATAGCTCCAGCCACACTATGACTTAAGCAGCTTTTAGAAAATGTTTTAAAGAGACCAATGCCAAAATTTAGCCCTTATCTAAGTGAGTAAAACTTCTGCTTTAAATAGGAAATACTGTACTTTCACCTCCAAAACTCAGGCCAGGAGACAACTCACAATCCGATCCCCATAAGTCATCTGCACCTCAGATGCAGACCAGAAAAACTGCAGTCTGAAAAGAGAGCAATCAGCAGATAGCACAAAGTGGAATGCTCTTAAATTCTGGAGACATCCCTCATAGCTACCAGCCTCTTCCACCTGAGCTTACACTGACATTTTATTTTGGCTTTGCAGCCCCAGAATTGTGATATGGCTCAATCAGTACATACATTATCTACCTACTGGTGCTATCTCATTTGTGCCACTGAGCTTAAGAGTTAGCTTCTGACAGAGATTACTCCTGACCATAAAACTTTGAAGATGAGCGAACTGTATGCTACAAAAACCCAACAGAAGCCATCATGTGAGCTCAGACCTTCCACTGTATCCCTTTGTGGGGCAAGAGGGCTATTTGTATATGTGCTGGAAAACCATAAAAGTCACTGCAAGATGCTTCCTGAAACTGGCCACCCCGCTTCCTTCCAAATTAACACAAGCGTTTCACCAAAACTCAGACCCACCCTGTAACTTCAGCAATGGTGTATTTGTCAGCACGGTGAGGGTGCTAGAATGCCAGCATCACAAGGGGTCAACTAGTTCCCATGAAACCCAGCAGCAACGCTTTCAAGGGCAGAGAGAGAGACACAGTGTAGGAAACCAGCTGACCATTTTGCAGCTTGACACCAGCAGTCCCTGGGAATCACAGCCCCATTCCTTGAATGAGCATCTCAGATCCACCTCTTGTCATCTTTGATGCAACAGGCTGGGAAATCACTGAGTTCACATCACCAAGTTGGCAGGAAGGTTACCTAATCTTAAGTAGACCCACAGGGCATGGGATCATCAACACGGCATGCAGGCTGAGACATACTGCAACTGCCTCGAAGATCTGAGTCAGCACAGTTTCCTGGATGAAACAACACAAATCCACAGCGTTCTCTGGCCTATAGTCCAAGCTGTGTGAAGGAACCACAAAAGATTTTCCTGTAGGACCAGATTTTTTCCACTTAGCTCTTGAACACTAAATTGGACCCCAGCTCAAACTGGCTGAGAGAAATGAAACACCACCTACAAAAGAGAAACGCATAGTCATTCTGCCTTCCTCCAGCTTCCTTAGGAAAAACTTTCATCCCCCCTTCCCCTACCTCAGAACAGTTCATTAGATGGCTGAGGTAACGGAAGTCAAGTGTCACAAGGCACATAACTGCTTACATAGTCAGAGAGAAATATTCCTCAATACGTTATAGGTTTGCTGAGCATCATCACACTGGAAGTGATTTGTGATCTAAGTACCATCTCCTTTCAGAAGGGATGTACCTGATGCTCCAGAAAAAAACAGGAAGGTTAACAGACCAATTTCCAATGGAAATATGGTTTGAATATGGGGTGTTTTTTATTTTCAGCCAAAAAGCTGCTAAACCAAGTATAGCCTTTTCAAGTTCTTCAAATTAACAAGCTGTCCACTCCACTGCTGTGGCTATTGCATTCGGAAACCGTCAACAGAAACACCAAGAACAAACTCTTACCGGCACTGAAGATTTAAGGACAACACAGAGCAAAGCAAGGCCATACAAAGCCAGCTTAAGGAGGCTGTTGTATTCTTCACGTATTGCCTCCAAGAGGAGTACTTGAATTTACTAGCAGCACTGCGACATCTCTTGTTTCAGAGCCTGCTCCATCCAAAAGGTGTGTCCTCCAGTTTATTTCTCACTTCCAGAAAGTGCTGGGGAGGAGGGGAAGGAAGGGGTATTTCCTGTCATACGCAGCATCCTCTTTTTTTATAGCATGGCTTTCTCCACACTTGAAGTGAAAAGAGACATCTTATATTTACTTCCCTCTGTTTACAGTCCTGAGCAGCAAACAGCTCATGCCAGGAAAAAACACACTATACTAAGACCTGGTGCCTTAAACTGAATTCATGTTCCAGTTAACACCAAACAAATAAATGTTTTCAGTTTCACAGCTAGCAAAGGCTTCTGAGAATGCCATATCCTCAGTTACGCAAGCCTTGAATGCCTCCGTATAGCGATTCACAGACAGACTACCCACAGTTGTGCGAAGCTAAAAGAGAAAATAATACCTTGTGTGCTTCCTTTTTATCTAGATTCACTGTACTCTCAAACTGTGTCCTGAACAAGAGGAAACAATTACCAAAGATGGATAAGCTTAGGCAAAAAAACTCTTCCACTGCTCTATGAACAATCTTCAGGAGGATCAGGAAAAGTTTGTAAAGGATTTGCACGTCATAGCTCCCGCGCATCCTGTGACACAGCGCATGCAAAAGCAGTAGGCAGAGCTAGTCTCATCACTGGTACGATATTTAAGAGCACAAAGCCAGGTTCTGGTTTACTGAACACAGAAGTTGGAAATTGCACAATAGAAGTTTGTGATATGTAAAATGTTTCACACAGACTTAACCAGCCTTTACTCAGTACTCCAACTCATGACCTCCAGTGATTCAGACCACCATGATTTAAGTACTACTGTCCTCAGATGATTGTCCCACCCACAAGTTACAGCACTAATAGCAGAAGTGGAAGCCATTTTCAGCCACAGCAGTTGACAGATCCACACCCTAAACCTCCACATACTTCATTTTTTATTGATATAACAGGCAGTGACCTGCAGCAACTATAGGCAGTAGCATCTGCAGCTACTGCACCTGAATTCCAACGGGGATCACAAGTCAGAATGCTCACCCTAACATTCACACCCCCTTGATAGCATGAAAAATCATCTAACTTTCAGAAACTGAGAACTGATATGCAGCCCTGAACAGCCCAACATAACATGGCAAGTCCACATCAGATCAGAATAGAAAGCAAGTCTGACTCTCAGGCCTGTACTAAAAATACTTAAGTTGGAATTTCTCAGTCTGAATCTGCAGCCTGCTATGAGCTCCACCTGCTACAGAGTCTTTTGTCAGAATCCTCTCCTTTTGGAAGCAAATGGACTGATGTTCCTACAGGCAGTTATAGTTAGCCCTACGAAAGATTACGAGGAACAACAATCCACACAAATTAGAGAGTCTCTGTCTCTTTTCCTGTGTGTCAACTGCCAAATTGGAAACAGCTTTGGTCTCCAAGGAGGGTAAGTACAGCCTCTGACGGGTCCTCTCCTAGAGTGGCTCTTCTTGTGCAAGATCTATTTCTGATCTCTGCCTGACAGCAAATACATCTTCAGGCATTTCCAGGAAGTCCCAGACAAAGGCATTAGCAAATGGCCAGTATTGACCTAGCTGTCTCTAGGAGGGAGGCGCACTGGCTCAGACAAAAGCGAAGGGCATTAGCTCTGTTCAAACCCAGTAACACTCGAAGTGAACAAGAGTGAAATGGCATCCTGGCTGAGTTTGGTGGAAGGAACAGACTGGAGTGAGTATAAACGTTTTACACAGGCAGCTAAGCAGTTAGTACCATCTCAGTACTGACCTGGGCTGGATTTCAGCCAACATCCTAGATGGAAAAAAAAATTAAAAATAAAAACAACATTAGTCACCAATGCACTAACCTTTTTAGTCCTCTATCTATCTATCCGTACGCTCGCAAAATAGTAAGTTAGCCCTCCCCATGCATGTCATAAGAATTTTTATTTGCTGCTGGCTTCCCTCAGAAAGTTTCTAGAAACCGAGATCAACATTCAGAAAAGTCCAGCAAGATCTGCTTGCCTCTACCAAAACAAAACAAGAAAAAAAAAAATTAATGAAAACCAAACAAGCAGCCACTGAACTGACCCCTCAGGGACAATTTCCCAGAGCCAAGGCCTCTGATCAAAATACCAATTCCCTGTATTCCTACAGGAAGAGGGGCTCGGCCAAGCCAGCTATCTGAGGAACCAGACCCTTCCTGCTACATCAGAATGCTGCTACTCCACAAGGGCAAGGTCAAAACACAGTGTGCGCTGCCATTTTACAAACATTTAACAAATCTAGTACAAGGGAGACCTCTGTTAAACAGAGCAAAGAGTCCAAGGATGGGTATAGAAATAGCAGGAAACAAGACACTATAGATTTTAAACCACTGCTCTGGTAAAGGGTATAAACAGAAGCTCAGGGCTCGAGACATTTTTAGTCCCTTGGCTAATCAGTCAGGCAAACACTCATGGAAATAGTGCCAACGGGCAGTAAAAGCATCACAGCACTGGAAGTTTATCATACCCTACAATTTTGCTGCAGCGGATGCCACTTCAAACCCTTGCTGCTCTCTCCAAGTCAGGTATGTCAGGTTGATGCCATATCATTAGTATCTTGTCAAAAGTTGGTTTGCCCTCCTTGTGCAGTGACAGGAAAGACTCCCTCTACCTATTATTCATATTCCCTAGCAGCACGTAAAGCTTCTGGGAAAGAAAGTCATCTGTCTCCTCCAGCAGACTAGCTTTCTTCCTTCAGCTCTAAAGTACACTCTCTAGGGACCTGAACTGGGCAATTTGTTCTCACGCCTTTCTGGAAAACAGACGGAGAACAGTAACAACTACAAGGACAGTATACCAGAGTGGAAAACACTGCCATCATTTGTGTGCCAGACTCTGCTCAGCCCTGCACTACAGGACTTGGAGAAAAAGTGCCAAGTGCAGAGGTGTGTGGCACCCAGCTACTACCAAGCAACCCTCTACATGCCCACCGAAATGAAGGTAGACAAGGGCATTTTCTAAGCCCTGGGTGAACTGTATTTGGTTGAGATTTGCATAACTGTAGGCAGTTGGGTCTGACTTGAACTGAAAATTGTCATAAGCAGCATTGAGCATTATTACAACACATGCTAATCAAGTAGGGGCTAACTCTTCTGAGCAGCTTCTAAGCAGTAGCTTAGTGCCATAAGCGGTGGCAAATCAGAACAGTGTGAACACAGAACACACAACAGTGGTTTCCACATCTTTTGGCAACGGCAAGCCTTGTTTCCTTGCGCTCCAGAGCTCTTGGATGGAAACAAGTGTGTAAGTTTGACCACTTAAGAAGAGGACACCTTACAACAGCTGCAGAGTACTTACCACTTAGAGATCATAATCTGGTAACTGCTGATTCTAATTCTTCTAGGGAAAGAAAACACATTACATCAGGGTTTACAGGGGTTTACAGGGGTTTACAGGGGAACAGAGCACAGGAGTTCCACTGGACAGCGAGCACCCTGGAAGTGAAGGATATGGTTTCACAAGATGCAGAAAGGCGAATTAACAGTTCACCACTGCCAAAAATGGAGAGGTTTTACTCCCTCTTCCAGACATGTGCTGCTGCCACTTACTTGTGTTGGCTCTGGCTCTCACAAGACCCCTCTGTGAACCAGTTCAACAGAATATACATGCAACCAAAAAAACTTGACTGCTTTCTTTTGGGGGGGGGGGGACG
>VZTL01075341.1:38785-49971 GCA_013400535.1 Scopus umbretta
CAGCCCGACAAGGGGAGCAGAAAAGGGGTAAGGATGAGTGAAAGTAAAGCCATCCCCCCTTTCAGCAGCAGCAAGCATTGTATTGACTCAACTGGCAGCAGGACCACCACCTCAGATACCTCAGCATCTCACCTTTGCCACACAGATAACCATAGTCAATAATAAGACTGCTAACTATCCTACCCATCTGCATATGTAAAAATGGTTTTGGACACAGCTGGAGACAAAATACTGTCAGAGCTTCCACATTCTAAGTTAATTATCTGCCTTCTAAAAAGTAACAGAAAGCATGTGGACCCTATAACCAATAAAGGGAAGGGTAAGATTTGCATGGTTATGCAAGAATAGACTTGAAACTTAAGGGAGGAAAAAAATAGCATCTTTTAAACAGTGGAAATCCTATCCAAGCAGCATAAACAGATCTGAATATAGACCCGTCCAGGCAAAGTGCCAGTTACAAAATTTGAGACACACATAAAAAGATGATGAAATGAAGAACAGAAATATTAGTATAAGTTCTGAATTCATTAAAAGCATTAGAAGCACAAATTCTGCCCATGAGATGTAGAACACCCTGGCTACCAGGTAAAGGAGGATTCCAGCAATAGAGAATGGGGACACTAAAGAGACACTGCAATTGTATCCATATTTAGTACAGTCTTATTGAGACATTCCTATCTGAAGGCTCTTAAAAAGGGATATCAGAATGCAAACTTGAGATATTTTAGTCCTTGAAGAGAATACTCTTCATTAACTCCAGCAACTTCCCATTCAGTAACAAGCATATCTGCCAAGAGCATAAATGCAAAGAGCATTCAACAAATGCAAATCTACCCTTAAAAACAAAGTTACCTTAAGTTTGAAAAGCCTGTGCCTATAAGGAGAAATAAAGTCCCAGCAAATCTCACCCAGATACTGGGAATGCCAAATAAAAGGTTAATATATTGATATATAAATAAAGACAAGTTAAAAAGACTTGCTGGCTTGATCTGCCAACCACTCTGAGGTAGGTTGTTTCCCCTTTTTTGAAAAAGGAACTTTTGTCAAATGCAAATGTGGTATGTGGTTTGACTGGCTTGTTAAAAATCTAATTACTAAGAAAGTACTCTCAAAATGGTGGATTTTTCTTTTTAAGAAGTTTTCTTTTCTGCAAGGGTTCTCTGCAACAGAGAGTGGGAGCAAACTTGGAAGCAACACCAAACTCTTTATAAGCCAAAAAGTGTAAGTCATCATCAGCAACTGACTTTACTTAAAGCACTGCCAAGAGCACAATGTAAACTCACAGAGCAGGGCAGGGGGAAATGACAACAAAATATTTAACATTTTTCAGTCATGTGGATCTTAGTACTACTTATAACTATAATAGGTAGAAAGTTTTTAAGTGAAGCTTTCATTCTGATGAGCATTCTACTAAGACTTAAAGACAACCCAAGTAATTGCAGATAGTGGACAAGCAACATCTTTGAAAGATAACCAAGTACAAGGGGCCAAGAAGCACATGGTTAAAAAAAAATAATTAAAGCAGCTTCTTTTTACTTTAAAAGCAGCTTCTGGGAATGAAAGGAGGACAATGTTCCAGAAATTAATGTGGGAACTGGTCCCCCGGTCTGCTTCAGCAGAAGATGTGGGTGGTAATTTGATGGAGATTGCTGATAGCTCTACAGCTCTAGAGCTCTGCTTTTTTTTTTGTTTTGTTTTGTTTAAGCATATGGCTAAATATGGCTCAAGAATTTCACAATGTCATGACAGAGGCCCATAGAAAGAAAGGAAATTGTTAAAGCCAGACAGAAAACTAACATTTTTTGAACTGGAATATATTGTAGCCACTGGATGTAGAAGAGCTGGGAATCTGTTTAAGGCTTTCTTATTTCTTCCCACTGTAAGAGGGTAGATAATCTATCATTTTACCCGTTACCTGGCATCACAACAGATTTAGTCACAAGTCTCTCGCTTGTTTTGTCACCAGCAAGAGAAATAGCAAGGATTTCTTTTTACTAAGAGCAGCATTAATAAAGCCATTAAATGCATCACAGTTTTTTCATCTCGGTGTCCTGCACAGAAGTTGTGGTTTTGTTATCAGACAAGGAAAAATTTTGTTCTATCAACCAAAGGCTCTTTTACTCACAAGAGAACTCATGACCACAGAAAACTACAATTAAAAAAAAATTATAAAGACCAAAGAGAAAGTAGATTTTTGAGAGGTAAAGATGAGTAAGAGAGCCCAAGCTCCAGCACAGACCAAAAATGGAAATGCCAGCAATACTGAAATAGAAGCAGCATGAGAATAAACTTCCCTTTCATAGGTACATGAAATAAATCCTTCTTCAAATTACTTTCTCAGAAGGGGTTTTCAGCATGATCTCTGATTGTTCCTCCACCAATATTATGATAAGAGTCACCAATCATCTGAAATAACTGGAGAGAATATTTTGCACTAATCTGCAGAAGTCAAGATTCCCAGCATCTACATTTCTGCTTTGCTGGAAATTAAGTTGACTTCTTTGTCTCAACTCATCATATTCTTCCCTGCTATATAACTAGGGCATAGTGGAAAACCAATTCATTTTCCTATCAAGTACCTAGATGCATATATATTTTATATAGACATGTACCTGCTCACATCACTATCATCCCATTACTGTTGGGTACTTTAAAATTAATCTGATCCACTTCAGGACCACACCAGAATTCACAATCTACAGAGAAACAGAGGGACCAGGCTCTTCCACTTACATATTAAATGTACAAAGACAATCTCCCACACAGGCACAGCAGTGCAACTGCTCCCTCGCCGAGAACAATATTCCACACCTATCTGTGTGACAAATCCAAGCCTAACTGCTTAAAGCAGATGGAAAATAGACTAACTCCCACTCCCCCCCAACAGAAAATAATAAAAAAAAAAAGCTGTTTCTGCCAGCAAGCACTGAATACACCGCATTCCATTTCATTAAGACAATTACTCAGAAGCCAGCCAAGAATTACATAAAGCTTCCTCCCTGCACCACCCCCAGCCCCTTCTCTTCAGTCCTCCTCCCCAACATGCAGAGCAAAGAGCTTCCCAACTCTGCAGAGACAGGATCACACCAGAGCAATACCACTCTGGAGAAAACGGTGTCGAACGCCTCGCATCGCACTGGCTATTCCATCCCACGTAGTGCGTTTTTCAAAGCTAAACAATGCAGTCAGAGGACTCTAGCAGATCCAGACAGCCTAGAACGTCTCTGAATTTCACACCACCGTAAGCCGGACCATGGTGACCTGTTTCATGTTGTTTTCTCCCTCACGTTTTATGGTAAAGTAGCACCTGACAAATTAAGCCCTTAACCAACTCTCACAGAAAAATGAATGATAACCTAACAGATTTTATCTCTAACTCACATGGCCAAGGCTTTTAAGCATGATCCCAAGGCAGAAGGTGCTGGAGGCACCAGATTTAAGCAATCAAGAAGTACGGGAGCAGCATGCCAGAGCAGCTGTGCTTGTGAGGCACTGCCCAAGGGAACTGCTCAGGACAGCCAAGTAGCAAATCTCAGATTAAGCACCAGCAGGATCGATTGAAAATTACAAGCTTAGGGTTATAAGAACCTGACTGACAAATTCGTCCCAAGCCTGCACAGCCACTCCACAGCTCCCAGCCTGACTGACAGCACTGAGCTCCTCACATTTCACAGCAGAAATAAAAGGCAGCTTCTTCTGGCCAACACCACCCACAACACTGAGTTGGCCACTGATAAGAGATTTCATGACGTGGATGAAATGGCATTTCGTTCCCTCCCCCAGTGCTCCAGCTCTCTGCAGGGATCCCGTCTAACTGCTGGAGCTGCTCACAGCCAGGCAGAATAGTTCCAGCTGTGTATCACGCTGCCTAACCAGACCTTCACAGCCCAAGAAAAGTCTCCCACATAAAACCATAACTAACAGAGGGAGAGCCTGCAATCCAGACATACTACTCCTAGGCATCTTACTCTTGTGGACCACCTCTGCCCAAAACGGATAATTTGCTAGCAGCAACAAAAAACCCTAGTCCCAAGGCAGCTGCCAGTGCTGAGGAATGGGGAGCAGCAGACGTAACTAGTGGCCAAACACAACGAGCAGCAGAGAAGACCAGCCAGTCCATCATCTTATTCCAACTCATGGGACACCAATAACCTCAACTGGCACGCAGTTAGCCTTAGGCACTTTTGCCTGACCCAGCTGAAATTAATGGCTCCAACCCAAAAGAAACCTTCTCGGAGAGAAGCCTTGAACTTGTTTAGAACCATGAAAGAGGATAGAACAAGGGAGTATTAAGCCCCTAATCCACAGCAAATCATTTACAGCCCTCCTGCCCACGACCTTTTCTACTTCTGGGGTTTTTTTGCCCCCTCCTGCTCTTACAAAAACCCAGCCTAATGACACTCCCTGAACCACCACAAACTTCCCTATAGCATGAAGTGCAATTCTCTGCTCACCTTGCTCTTCAGGGATGGAAATTAAGCAAGATCCTATCAGGCGTCTAGACAGACACAGAATTCATTCTGTCTGCCAGCTCAATTTTGTGACAAAAACATGGGATTGGTTTATTCCTGGAGACCCCATACAGTTTGATTTATAGCTGAGCCGTTCAAAGCACAATTCCCCATGCAAAGTCTCATTCAGAAAGTTTATTCCCTGGAGTGCCATTTACTTTTTTGTGATGTTCTTCACAACATTTTCAAAACGTTAGAGGTTTAAACACATGCAATAAACAGTAAAAAACAAGAAATCAAGCTACACTCCGCTGCATGCTTCCAGCCAGACATACTCAGTAGCTCACCCAGCAAAGCCATCTACACCAAACTTGCACACGGTAATAAGAACACTGTGAGAAGTGGAATGACAAACTGCATGTGAAGACTTCAGACTAATTCATCATCATTTAAGTAACTTGAACTAAACTTGTTCACAGTGTAGAGACAGTCCAGCACAGGGAAAAGAAGCCAAGCAATAACAATGCAGGCTGCCTCCCCCTGTGGCCTGCCGTAAGTTCCCTTGGATCCTCAGCTTATAGTTGTCTCAAACTGCTTAGATAAATTTCCCCTGTAAATTCAGAATAATTACTGTCTGCTACAAGAAAAATCTGCATTTATACGAACAGAAAAAGAGCTTACCAGACTCCTAAACAGCACAAACACATAACCTCAGGGACTCAAGTTCCTATAACTGAAACACCAAACCTGTTCTGTAGCACTCCAGTTGCCATTTCTACTTTGTTTGCTTCATCAGGATTTAAAAACATATATACACAGAAGAGAAAGCATGGACTTTTAACACCAGTCAGTCAAGGGAGACTGTCCCCAGCCAGCTGGTTTCTGCTGCTCCAGGGCCATTTGCAATGAGAATAAGCAAGAATGGGAAAAATAGCCAAGAATGATACGAGAAAGTCATCACCCACCTCCTATTTTTATGGTTTATCTTTAGCACATGACATTCTTTGAATGACTTCACGTTACTCTGTGGTAAAGGGAAAGACTAGAGTAGAACTACTGTGGGGAACTTGGAAGGGAAAGGAAATCTTTTCTCCATACTCACAGCCTGTCATAACACAGGATGAAGAAAGGATGAGCAATCAGAAAAGCAGAGAGGGAACATTAAACACGGCTGAGAAGGGAATAAAAACTTACAAATCTAATTCAAACTTGCCATTGTAAGTTTTCCAGCAATGGTGACAGGAGAAGCTTGAAACAGTTACTATTCCGATATATTCAGCTGGAAGCTATTTCAGAAACACAAAGATCTCAACAAACTTTAACCATACTTTGCAGGTAGGGAACTATTATCCCTATTTTGCAGGCAGAGAAACAAAAAGCCTAAAGTCAGGGCAAGTTTTTGAGGCTGTGGATAAGTGGTTACCTTATGCTAGATTAAACATAAACCACAGCTAAAAGAGGTGGCCTCACTTACTTCCCAGTCCACTGTCCATGTAAAAAAATGACTTTCAGAAGAATCAGCTTGCTGATCACCCAGCTGCCCAATGGTTATTGTGGAGACAAGGAAGGGAGATGGGAGGGGAGGAATCCCACACCATACCTTACAGCAGCCAGCAATTAAGTCATATTAAACCAATTTGAAATCACAACTTCCACTTTCTCTCCAAGCCAGTTAACTTCAGCCCAAAATGGAAAGGAATGGTGCCACTCCTTGCTTGTACATTGCACTGGATTTAGTTATCTTGCCACAGGGCGAGACAGTTCAGCTTACTGATCCAATGGCAAATCATTTCTTCAATTTGGGAGAAAGGGCTGATTTTTCAAAAGATCAGCAATTTGAACCAGTTCGCTCTGGAGCCCAATACTCACTAAGTAAGCAGCAAGCACACAAGAGATGGGGAAGCTGGAATCACCATTTTTGGCTGCGATCCGAAACTGGATGAGATGCGAGGTGAGATTTTACAAACACTGAAACAAAAACATGACACAAAGGTCTCCACAGTTCCCTACCTAGCATTTTAAAATCTACTAGCCTAGTAGTCATGACAACCGGTATTTCCAGGGCTTGTTATTAAACCCAAGTTATTTAGGACAGGCTAAAGTGAGCAAGAAACCCATTCCCTAAACCCCATCTTCTTATCACAGCCCAGGGAAGCTTCCCACAGACAATGTCTCACTTTCAGCCAGCTGGAGCAGAAGAGCATCTTCATTAACAGCTTCCGCATCAGACAAAAAGGGCCACAGAAGATCAATACACAAAGGGAGGGAGGCATAGTCTGAGACGCAGAGCAGGAAACTGGGACCCGAGATCCCGTCGGCTCGCACTGATTTTCACAACACAACTGAATTCAGAGTCTGTTCTGGCTTTCTCCAAAGCTGCAGTAAATCCTGGATAGCACAACTAAGTCCAATTCAAACAGATTTGTTTTGTGGCCATGGACAGGCTTTTTCCCCCCATCTAGTTGCACAGATTTAACTTAAGGGATTTATATATGTCTGTCTTAGCAGTAGATCAGAAAAACAAGTAGAAGTGCATTGTTATTGCTTACTCTGCTGCCAGACTTTAGAATTTTATCTGTCATTTCTGTAGTTTCACAATTTGTTTCACATAATAAATACACTTCAAGGGGAAAGAGGTGAGGAAAAAAGGGTCTGGAGAAATTAAAGTATCATGATCCCCTGAGAAAGGAAGAACAAGTAGAGTTAAAGAAGATGTATGAGAAGTTACCCATTTCTTTCTCTAGTGGTAAAGATGATGTCTGAGGATCAGTTTTAACCAGGAGGGCAGCTGAACGCTTGGGGTAGGTTGACCTCTCCCAGCGAGGGACAAAGGAGCTAAAGACAGCACAGAGTCCAGCCTTTCCATGGAAATAGAGCAACAAGAAAAGAAGCCTCTCTCTGTATTGCACACTGCTCAAGGCAGAGGACTCCCTGTCTGAGTTGTTCAGGACAATGAAGTCCCTGTTTTAGAGGGGTCAGAACAGCTAAGAAGCCGAAACAAGTCAGAACCCCATTGTGCAGAGTATTAGTTCTGTTTACAGTCTTCTCGCCCAGCAGCGGGAATGACTCAGAAACCTGAGCCAGTAGAAAGCCAAGGGACCAAATTACTTTACCAGTGTTTCCCCCAAATGCCATTTCCTGGGCGTAGCTGACCATAAGCAATTTCACACTTAACTTTCAGTCAAGACCAAAACCCATTGCATGAGACTTCCAAACTGAACTGAGTCAGAAACAGGCAAGCATCCCCCTCAAGAGGGATGGACAGCATAGCCCTGCAGAGCACAGCAATCTTCCAAATGTTAGCAGAGATGACAGATGGAAACACATGCACCCCCTCCACACTCCCATGAAAAATCGATGGCAAGATTGCTCCCTTTAAAGTCAATCTTCAGAGGATTAAGCCCTGAAGAGAGAGTGGGTTAGAGTTCCTAAAACAGAGGGAAACAACTTCTAAAGTAAAATCTCTGTGCCGCTGAACCTTTGTGCCCTGAATTTTGAAGCCACACTGCTAGACAAACCTCCTGCAACAGAAAAATCCTTCTAGAATTGAGCAAGCACACCTAAAATAAGAAGCTTACAGGCTAGTTTACATGCACAGCCAAAACAGTGCCACAAATACATTCTTATTAAACAGAAATAACTTGTTTGTAAAACACCTTTTACAAGATCTAGTAAATGCTGTTTTGTTTTTGATTGCAAAACCCAGTTAAAAAAATCTGAAGTGAGAATTTCAAAGCCGTCAAAAGAAAGTTTCTAAAAGCAACATTTCTGTTTGGAGTTACCAAAGCTCAAAAAAAAAAAAAAAAAGAAAAGAAAAGATTTCACAGTAGTGTTTGCAAACAACCCCTTTCAGAAAAAAGCTGTAAAAAACATTCGAAGTCAAAATCAAACAGTATCTGACTAAAGTAAATGTAAGGTCTCCTTCTACTCCTCTCACCATAAAACACATGACAAACTACACGAATTAGGTTTCTTCCTCCACAACCAGCAGATCCCAATGGACTGTTCACATGTACTACTTAGACAAGGTAGGACCACAAAACCAAGAATAATTCAGTATCTAATTCAGTATCTCAAATTGTCTGAAGCAAATATGTGCACTTGGTCACTGGCATGCTGGAAGCACAGCATGTAACAACATGCAGAGCTTTGGTAATCCTCTGAAAGGGGCGATAGCCCCGAGTTAGGATTTTCACGCTTTAGGACAAAGTTTTACCCTCTGTGCCGATTTACAACACTGCAGAACGGCAAACTCATTCAGCAAGCTTCCTGTCAAACTCCAAGCACATCCGCAAAATATGCTTCCTTAGAGAGATTCAAGGAAGACAATCTGGACAAGTCTGGTCAGCTGCTCGAATTCACCGTCTCCTCCCCCCTCCCCTCAAGGTGCTATTCTACTTTATACCCGGACCCAACGCTCAAGTGCCCTGTGCCACGGAGGCTCCCCCAGCTCAAGAGGGTGCACGAGTTCCATCTGCAGAGCTCTGAAAGTCTCCTGCGTGAGCTGCGCGCTGTAACACCACTCCTTCAACACTGAGGGGAAAGAAAAAAGGAACCAAGTTTTTTCAACTCCAAATGAATCCCCAAAGCAACACAAGCCCGTTCTCACATACTTTTCATAAACTCTCCAGCCCAAGCAGCATGAAATGGGGATACTTCTGGACCTCCATTTTACAGTGCACGAGTACACACTGATCAACTCCATCAGCTCCAGGAAGAGGGAGGAGATTTCTGATACATGCAGGGAGTTAAGAACAGACACAGCAACGGGCTCTGTGCGGTGTTCCCTCACACCCAGCAAGCTCCATCAGTCACTAGTAATTTCTGCACCAAACAGATTCAGAAGCATGGTGTGGAAATATCTAAAGCTGATTTTACTTGACATCAATTCTGAACCTGCAAGGCGTATTAGCTAGGCTCAATGCTAAACAACTTTTGGGCCAAAATAGGCCCTGGAAGAGGTGCAGCTATGGCCACATGGCATTATGCCTGAACCAACAAGTCCTGCCGGACCAGCTTGACTCTGGACAGAGCCAGCACAGACGTCTGTATCCATGGCAGAGTTAATCCACAACTTGGATAATCCACCCATAGATAATGGGGAAAGAAAAACAAACAACTCTCACTTCAGTTCAAAAGTTTGACTTATTTCAGAGGAGTTGTATCCGCACAGCATTGTCCCCTTATGTATGCATCCCAAGGTTAATGGCTTTAGAAAAAGAAGTGAGCAATTTTGGGGTTAACAATTATTTGCAGAGGAAAAATAGCTGGTGTGCCTTTTCACAATGAATTCTGTACACTAAAGAAAAGCTTAGAGGGAGTTCCACTTTTGTTCAGCTGCTTACTATTAGATAACCAGATCGTGACCATTCTGCAAGACTGCACAAAAATTGAGAAAGCCATGGTGTAATTAAGACTTGATGAAATCAAGTTGCTGAGACAAAAAGTTCTATTTTAAAAAACGGATCGCCACTTTAACTTTTGGTTGTGCCAATGTATTTAACACCTCAGTACGACAAGACAGACACAAATTCAGATCTTTTTCAGAATTTCTTTGCAGTTCACCTCTAGTCCTCCTACAGAAGAAAGGAAAAGTGTGTTGAAACTGCAGTAGCCTATTCAGACAACTGCAAAGTCACACTACCACTGTTCAAGGAATGCAACAATTGCACTAGGCACAGTACAGCTCCCATGGTTCCTTAAAGGGCATGTTGATGGGACACTAAACTGGCCCTACACAATGCTATCTGTATGCTCACCTTGAAGGGCCACTCAGCAAGTCAATACACAGACTAGGTGAATCCTGTTCTGACTAGCAATGCATTCCTTAACACGCTAGAAACTTGCACCAAATCTCCAAGAGATAACCAGGCTGAGGGATATGAGAAACAGTAACCAGAACTGTCTCCATTTAAAGAAACAAAAACTGTGAGAAGAAGCTGCAGTAGAAATTAATTCTGGTTGCACCACCAGCTACTTCACCCGGGCAGAGGGCGAGGTTTCACTCCCTACGAATGAATCCTTCGTGGTGCACCTTCCACCAGCAAGCCACGCAGCTGATGGACTCCTTGCCCTGCAAGTTTTATCATTAGCCCAATTCAGAGTCTGTTTTCTGAAGGTGTGACCACCAGCTTTATGGCAGCACCGTAATGTGAGCTTCCAGGTCATAAAACTGCAATTTTCCTGGAGCATATCTTAACAGAACGTCTGGTTTTTATTAAAGGTAGGATGGAAGCAACGGATCGCAGCCCCTCCCCAGTGTCTGATTCAGTTTCATAAGCGGAACTCAGTCACCCGAACGTCTCCAAGAGCACAAGGGATTTTGGCAGATCCACCCCCCTTCCGGCTTGGTACCAAAGGAACTCAAACTCTCTAGATCTTTCCAGCGAGACCAGTTGCCTACCATTTCCCCACTGGGCAGTTTCGGAAGGTTTTGGCACACCTGGGAGCAGCGAAGGGAGGACAAGGATGAGCTCTGAGCCCGGCGGCACGCTGGGCAGGGGCTGCGCTCTGCCTGCCCCCGAGGGCTCCCCGGCGACCGCTCCATCCCCACGCAAAGTTACAGATCTCGCCCAAGCACAGGCTCGAGCGGCAGCGGCAGGGGAGGAGGCGCCTGCTGAAACCCGACCACGCTCCACGCTGCTCCCGGGGTAGGAGAGCGCAGGGCGCCTTTCCCGGCCGGGGCAGAGCCGGGACAAACACCGACCGCCCGCACCGCGAGTGGCGGCGGCCCCA